>JAUUTY010000488.1:0-143175 GCA_030979885.1 Lolium multiflorum
CTTTATTTCTTGTCTTGCTCTCTATATCGAAAAACACAAAAAAATTAATTACTTGCATTTATTTTATTATCATGACTAGTCTTTTGTAGTTGTTGCTCTATCACCTGAGGAATCGATCTTTACCTTTAAACAAGGGGGTGAGGAGAGTTTTGAGAAAGCTTGGTCTAGAATTTTTGATTCTTATAGTAGAACTGAACCTAAAATGCCCCTAAGTTTGCTTCTTAGTAACTTTTATTTTGGTCTTACTCTTCGTTATCGCCCTAGATGCTGTAGTAGGAGGAGATTTCCTCCATTGTGATGGGAATCAAGCTTTTAATGCCATAAAATTAGGTATATAGCTCTGCTATAACTTTGATTTATCCCTTGCTAGCATTCTTGATAGATTGAACACTCTTGAAACAAATATATCTTGTTTAAAGAAGGGTACAACCTTATTCGCCAATTTTATGATTATATTCCACTAGCTTTGAACCTTCAATGAAAGCAGATTTTCTACTATAAAGATTACCATTTGTGATGAGGAATTTTTTTATACCCATTTGTGATATTATGTCGAGTTCTGTCTTATGCCTAAAGCATTTATGAATCTTTGCCACTTTGGGAATTACTAAAGGAGGAGAAGGAATAACTCTTATTAACTTTGTTATAATTCCTAAGGGAATAGCTGAAGGTGTTTTCACAACTTTTCTTGGAAGAACGGTATCCACTGATTATCTTGTTATTGAATGTGTAGGGACAGGACAAATTACGCTTGGAAGATCCCTGCTGAAACTCATGGGAGCAATCATAGATATGGGGAAGGGCACCCTAAATTTTACCTCTACACCAGGATGCGGTCATGTATTCCCTAAACCAAAAAGTAAGAAGAGTAGGCTCAAAGCCTCTGGTAAGAATGTTGATGCTTCATCTTGATAATACTTGATTTGCACTTTGTGCTGAAAAGCGTTAAAGAAAAGCGCTTATGGGAGACAACCCCGTGTTTTACTACAGAAATTTTTGTTTTGTTGAGTCTTAGAAGTTTACTATTGTAGCAACCTCTCCTTATCATGTTTTTGTGCCAAGTAAGTTTCTATGTCAAAGTTGATGTTATATTTGGGATCGCTCTTGTGAAACAGCATTCTTGTCTGTCACGAATCTGAACGGGGCTCCGTGAACACAAAAAATCTTCCAATTTACAGCGTGATCCTCGGATATGTACGCAACTTTCATTAGTTTGAGTTTTCCATTTGAGCAGAAGTACGGTGCCCGGCTTTAAATTAATCTTTCTGGGGCCCATTGTTTTGACAGATCTGCCTTTGGCTTCGCATTGCCTCTTTTGCTATGTTGGATTTATTTCTTTGATCCATTAATGTCCGGTAGCTTTATGCAATGTCGAAGTGTAAAGAATGATTGTGCCACCCCTGAACATGTGAATTATTAATTGTGCACTAACCCTCTAATGAGTTTGCTTGAAGTTTGGTGTGAAGGAAGTTTCAAAGGGTCAAGAGAGGAGTATGATATACTATGATCAAGAGGTAGAGAAAGCTCTAAGCTTGGGGATGCCCCCGTTGTTCACCACACATATTTTAAGAAGACTCAGCGTCTATAAGCTTGGGGATACCCAGAGCATCCCCTTCTTCATCGACAACATCATCGGGTTCCTCCCCTGAATATTTTTATTCAGTCTCATCTTGTGTTCTTTACTTGGAGCGTCGGTTTGTTTTTGTTTTTGTTTTGTTTGAATAAAATGGATCTTAGCATTCACTTTGTGGGAGAGAGACACGCTCAGCTGTTGCATATGGACAAATATGTCCTTAGGCTTTACTCATAATGTTCAAGGCGAAGTTTCTTCCTTCGTTAAATTGTTATATGGTTGGAATTGGAAAATGCTACATGTAGTAATTCTAAAATGTCTTGGATAATGTGATACTTGGCAGTTGTTGTGCTCATGTTTAAGCTCTTGCATCATATGCTTTACCCATTAATGAAGAAATACATAGAGCTTGCTAAAATCTGATTTGCATATTTGGTCTCTAAGGTCTAGATAATATCTAGTATTGAGTTTTGAACAACAAGGAAGGCGGTGTAGAGTCTTATAATGTTTACAATATGTCTTTAATGTGAGTTTTGCTGCACATGTTCATCCTTGAGTTTGCTTCAAATAACCTTGCTAGCCTAAACCTTGTATCGAAAGGGAATACTTCTCATGCATCCAAAATCCTTGAGCCAACTACTATGCCATTTATTGTCCATCATACCTACCTACTACATAATTATTTCTCAGCCATTCCAAAAGTAAATTAGCAGAGTGCTACCTTTAAAATTCCATCATTCACCTTTGCAAATATATAGCTCATGGGACAAAATAGCCTTAAAAACTATAGTGTGTGTTATTGAATATGTACTTATGCACTTTTTATATTTTATTAAGTTGCTTGTTGTGCGATAACCATGTAGGGAGAACGGCATCAACTATTGTTGAATATCATGTGAGTTGCCATGCAGTTTTGTCTGAAGGATCTATCATTTTAGTGGTTGGAGCATGCAAATTGTTAGAGAAGAACATTGGGCCGCTAACTAAAGCCGTGAATCATGGTGGAAGTTTCAGTTTGGACATATATCCTCAATCTCATATGAGAATAATAATCATTGCTACATGCTTATGCATTTAAGAGGAGTCCATTATCTATTGTCCATGTTGTCCCGGTATGGATGTCTAAGTTGAGAATAATCAAAACGAGAAATCCAAAATGCGAGCTTTCTCCTTAGACCTTTGTACAGGCGGCATGGAGGTACCCCTTTATGACACTTGGTTGAAACATGGCATGCAAAGATCCGGTAGTCCAAGCTAAGTAGGACGAGGTGCGGACACTAATAGTATACTATGCATGAGGCTTGCAACTTGTAAGATATAATTTACATAACTCATATGCTTTATTACTACCGTTGACAAAATTGTTTCATGTTTTAAAAATAAAAAGCTCTAGCACAAATACAACAATCGATGCTTTCCTCTTTGAAGGATCATTCTTTTACTTTTATTGTTGAGTCAGTTTACCTATCTCCTTCCACCTTAAGAAGCAAACACTTGTGTGAACTGTGCATTGATTCCTACATACTTACATATTGCACTTGTTATATTACTTTATGTTGACAATATCCATGAGATATACATATTATAAGTTGAAAGCAACCGCTGAAACTTAATCTTCCTTTGTGTTGCTTCAACAACTTTACTTTGATTTATTGCTTTATGAGTTAACTCTTATGCAAGACTTATTGATGCTTGTCTTGAAGTACTATTCATGAAAGTCTTTGCTATATGATTCACTTGTTTTCATGTCATTACCTTTGTTTTGATCGCTGCATTCATTACATATGTTTTCAAATAGTATGATCAAGATTATGATGGCATGTCACTTCAGAAATTATCTTTGTTATCGTTTTATGCTCGGGACGAGCAGAACTAAGCTTGGGGATGCTGATACGTCTCCAACGTGTCGATAATTTCTTATGTTCCATGCCACTTTATTGATGATACCTACATGTTTTATGCACATTATATGTCATATTTATACATTTTAGGAACTAACCTATTAACAAGATGCAGAAGAGCCGATTCAGCACCCATTCTATTGTTTTGGTTTGAAATCCTAGTAAGTATTACGGAATTGGACGAAATCTTAAGCCAAGGTCCTATTTACGCATGAAGCTTCCAGCAGACCGAAGAGATAACGAAGTGGGGCCACGAGGCGGCCAGATGATAGGGCGGCGTGGCCTGGCCCCTGGCCGCGCCGACCTGTCATCTGGGCCCCTCGTGTGGCCCACGACTCACAACTTCAGCAGCCTACTTAAAGCCTCGTCAGCAAACAGTCACGAAGGCCACGATGCGGAAAACCTTCCAGAGACGACGCCGCCGCGAATCCCATCTCGGAGGATTCGGGAGATCGCCTCCGGCACCCTGCCGGAGGGGAAATCATCGCCGGAGGACTATACACCGCCATGGTCGCCTCGGGAGTGATGAGAGTAGTTCCCCCCTGGACCATGGGTCCATAGCGGTAGCTAGATGGTAGTCTTCTCCTTGTTGTGCTTCATTGTTGGATCTTGTGAGCTGCCTAACATGATCAAAGATCATCTATATGTAATACTATATGTTGTGTTTGTCGGGATCAGATGGATAGAGAATACTTATGATTATGTTGATTATCAATCTATTGTTTATGTGTTGTTTATGCTCTTGCATGCTCTCCGTTGACAAGTAGAGGCTCTGGCCAAGTTTTACTCTTAATTCCAAGGAGTATTTATGCTCGATATTGGGTTCATGCCTTCATTGACACCTGGGACAGTGACAGAAAGTTCTAAGGTTGTGATGTGCTGTTGCCACTGGGGATAAAACATTGATGCTATGTCTAAGGATGTAGTTGTCGATTACATTACGCACCATGCTTAATGCAATTGTCTGTTTGTAGCAACAATGCGAATGGGATTAGGATGATAACTGAAAGGTGGACTTTTTTAGGCATAGATGCAGTTGGATGGCGGTCTATGTACTTTGTCGTAATGCCCGGATTAAATATCACTATATTTATCATATCATGTATATGCATTGTTATGCCTTTCTCTGTTTGTCAATTGCTCAATTGTAATTTGTTCACCCAACATGCTTTTATCTTATGGGAGGGACACCTCTTAGTGAACTGTGGACCCGGTCCTATTCTTTACATAAGCATACAATCTACTGCATTGTTTTTCTGTTTTCTTTGCAAACATCTTCCACTCGATACGTTTAATCCTTTGTTACAGCCAAGCCGGTGAGATTGACAACCTCACTGTTTCGTTGGGGCAAAGTACTTTGATTTTGTTGTGCAGATTCCACGTTAGCGCCGGAATCCCTGGTGTTGCGCCGCATCACATTTCGCGACCATCAACCTTCAACGTGCTTCTTGGCTCCTAGACCGATTAAACCTTGGTTTCATCCTCTGAGGTAAACTTGCTTCTATACGCATCATACCTTCCACTTGGGGTTCCCAACGGACGTGTGCATCTCCGCGTGGGATCCTACTATTAAAATTGTTATAGGTGACCAAACTCTTCATGCCAATTGTGATATTATGTACGAATTTTGCTTAATGCCTAAGAGTATTCATGAATCTTTGCAACTTTGGGGATTCGTTGAAGGGGGAGAAGGAATAACTCTTATTGATAACTCTGTCATAATCCCTAAAGGAATAGCTGCGGGTGTGCATACAACCATTCTTGATAGAACAATATCCATTGATTATCTTGTTATTGAATGTGCAGAACAGGACAAATCACACTCGGAAGATCCTTGCTGAAATTGGGGGCAGTCATAGATATGGGAGAAGGCACCCTAAAATTCACCTCTACACCTGGGGGTAGACATGTATTCCCTAAACCAAAGAGTAAGAAAAAGAACAAGAAAGGTAAAGGTAAAGCCCAAGTTAATGTTGATGCCTCATCTCTTGATAATACTTGAATCACACTTTCTGCCTAGCTGAAAGGCGTTAAGAAAAGCGCTTATGGAGACAACCCATGTTTTTAACTACAGTACTTTGTTTATATTTGAGTCTTGGAAGTTGTTTACCACTGTAATCTCCTTATCATGTTTTGTGCCAAGTAAAGTTTCTATGTTAAAGTTGATGTTATATTTAAGGATGTTGTGAAAATAAACAGCTACCCCAATCTGTCCCACAGTCAGCTGAAGTCTACGTGAAAATTAGAAAAATCTGCAAAATTACAGCGTGATCCTCGGATATGTGCTTTCATTAGTTTTGAGTTTTTCCATTTGAGCAAGTCTAGTGCCTCTTTCAGGTGGACTGTTCTATTTTGACAGATTATGCCTTTTATTTCTTGCAGTATTTGCTATGTTGGATGAATTCCTTTGATCCATTAATGTCATTAGCTTTGTGCAATGTCGAAGTGTTAATAATGATTTTTGTCACCTCGAACATGTGAATTATTAATTGTGCACTAACCTCTAATGAGTTTGCTTGAAGTTTGGTGTGAAGGAGTTTTCAAGGGTCCAGAGAGGAGTATGATATACTATGATCAAGAGGTAGAAAGCTCTAAGCTTGGGGATGCCCCCGTGGTTCATCCCTGCATATTTTAAGAGGACTCAAGCGTCTAAGCTTGGGGATGCCCAAGGCATCCCCTTCTTCATCGACAACATCATCAGGTTCCTCCACTGAAACTATATTTTTATTGAGTCACATCTTGTGTTCTTTACTTGGAGCGTCGGTTTGTTTTTGTTTTTTGTTTTTGTTTGAATAAAATGGATCCTAGCATTCAATGTGTGGGAGAGAGACACGCTCCGCTGTTGCATATGGACAAAAATGTCCTTAGGCTTTACTCATAATGTTCAAGGCGAAGGTTGAAACTTCTTCGTTAAATTGTTATATGGTTGGAATTGGGAAATGCTACATGTAGTAATTCTAAAATGTCTTGGATAATGTGATGCTTGGCAATTATTGTGATTGTGTTTAAGCTCTTGCATCAGCATATACTTTGCACCCATTAATGAAATACATAGAGCTGCTAAAATTTGGTTGCATATTTGGTCTCTCTAAAGGTCTAGATAATTTCTAGTATTGGGTTTTGAACAACAAGGAGAAGACGGTGTGAGTCTTATAATGTTTATTATGGCTTTATGTGAGTTGCTGCACGGTTCATCCTTGGTTTGCTTCAAAATAACCTTGCTAGCCTAAACCTTGTGTCGAGAGAAATACTTCTCATGCATCCAAATCCTTGAGCCAACCACTATGCCATTTGTGTATTCACCATACCTACCTACTACATAGTATTTTCCGCCATCAAGTATGGCAGGTGCTACCTTTAAAATTCATCATTCACCTTTGCAATATATAGCTCATGGGAAAAAAATAGCCTTAAAAACTATCGTAGTATTGAATATGTGCTCATGCACTTTATCTCTTATTAAGTTGCTTGTTGTGCGTTAACCATGTAGACGCCATCAACTACTCTTTTGTTGAATATCATGTGAGTTGCTATGCACGTCCGTCTTTATCTGAAGTAAGAGAGATCTACCACCTTAATGGTTGGAGCATGCATATTGTTAGAGAAGAACATTGGGCCGCTAACTAAGCCATGAATCATGGTGGAAGTTTCAGTTTTGGACATATATCCTCAATCTCATATGAGAACACTAATTGTTGCCATGCTTAGCCATTAAAGAGAGTCCATTATCTGTTGTCCATGTTGTCCCGTTATGGATGTCTAAGTTGAGAATAATCACTAGCGAGAAATCAAAATGCAAGCTTTCTCCTTAGACCTTTGTACGGGCGGCATGGAGGTACCACCCTTGGTTGAAACATGTGTATTGCGATGATCCGGTAGTCCAAGGCTGATTAGGACAAGGTGGGACACTATTAGTATACTATGCATGGGGCTTGCAACTTGAAAGATATAATTTACATAACTCATATGCTATTACTACCGTTGACAAAATTGTTTCATGTTTTCAAATAAAAGCTCTAGCACAAATCTTACCAATCGATGCTTTCCTCTTTGAAGGACCTTTCTTTTACTTTTATTGTCTTGAGTCAGTTTACCAATCTCCCTCCACCTTAAGAAGCAAACACTTGTGTGAAGCGTGCATTGATTCCTACATACTTGCATATTGCACTTATTTATATTACTTTACATTGACAATATCCATGAGATATACATGTTATAAGTTGAAAGCAACGCTGAAACTTAATCTTCCTTTGTGTTGCTTCAATACCTTTACTTTGATTTATTGCTTTATGGGTTAACTCTTATGCAAGACTTATTGATGCTTGTCTTGAAGTACTATTCATGAAAAGTCTTTTGCTTTATGATTTCATTTGTTTACTCATGTCATTACCATTGTTTTGATAAGCTGCATTCATTACATATGTTTACAATAGTATGATCAAGGTTATGATAGCATGTTCCGAAATTATCCTTGTTATCGTTTACTGCTCGGGGCCGAGGCAGGAACTAAGCAGAGAGGGATGCTGATACGTCTCAGACGTATCGATAATTCTTATGTTCCATGCTACATTATTGATGATATCTACATGTTTTTATACATATTATATGTCGTATTTACGCATTTTCCGGCACTAACCTATTAACAAGATGCCGAAGAGCCGGTTGCTGTTTTACTTGCTGTTTTGGTTTCAGAAATCCTAGTAACGAAATATTCTCTGGGGAGTGGACGAAATCAACGCCCGGGGTCCTATTTTGCACGAAGCTTCGAGCTAGCAGGGGAAAAGGGAGAGTGGGGCCACGGGCGCCGCCACACTGGGCGGCGCGGCCTAGCCTTGGCCCGCGCGGCCCTGGTGTGTGGGGCCCTCGTGTGGCCCCCGCGTTACCCTTCCGCCTGAAAGCCTCGTCATGGCTTGTTACCAAGAGCCCCCGATACGGAAAACTATGCGGGAGCGCCGCCGCCGCAATCCCAGTCTCGGGATTCGGGGAGATCGCCTCAGAAGCACCCTGCCGGAGGAGAATCATCTCCCGGAGAAGCTCTTCATCGCCATGTTACGCCTCCGGGTGATGGTGAGTATTCCACCCCTGGACTATGGGTCCATAGCGGTAGCAGTAGCTAGATGTTCGTCTTCTCCTTATGTGCTTCATTGCTGGATCTTGTGAGCTCCTAACCTGATCAAGATCATCTATTTGTAATACTATATGTTGTGTTTGTCGGGATCCGATGAATAGAGAATACTATGTTATGGTGATTATCAATCTATTACCTATGTGTTTATGATCTTGCATGCTCTCCGTTATTAGTAGAGGCTCCGGCCAAGTTTTTGCTCTTAACTCCAAGAGGGAGTATTTATGCTCGATAGTGGGTTCATGCCTCCATTGATACTTGGGACAGTGACAGAAAGTTCTAAGTTGTGGATGTGCTGTTGCCACTAGGGATAAAACATTGATGCTATGTCAGAGGATGTAGTTATTGTTGATTACATTACCTTTACCATACTTAAAGCAATTGTCTGTTGCTTGCAACTTAATGCTCTGGAAGGGTTCGGATGATAACTGAAGGTGGACTTTTTAGGCATAGATGCATCTGGGATGCCGGTCTATGTACTTTGTCGTAATCCCCCTTGATTAAATCTCACTATATTTATCATATCATATATATGCATTGTTGTGCCCTCTCTATTTGTCAAGCCCAACTGCAATTTGTTCACCCAACATGCTTTATCTTATGGGAGAGACACCTCTAGTGAGCTGTGGACCCCGGTCCTATTCTTTACATCGCATACAATCTGCAATACTTGTTCTACTGGTCCTTCTTCGCAAAAAAAAAAAAAAACAATCATCTTCCACACAATACGGTTAATCATTTTTCAGCAAGGCGGTGAGATTGACAACCTCCTTTGTTTCGTTGGAGCAAAGTGCTTTAGTTGTGTTGTACGGAGTTCACGTTAGCGCCCGGAATCCACAGTGTTGCGCCGCATCACATTCGCCACCATCAACCTTCAATGTGCTTCTTGGCTCCTCTGGTTCGATAAACCTTGGTTTCTTTATGAGGGAAAACTTGTACTAACTTTGTGCGCATCATACCTTCCTCTTGGGGTTCCCAACGAACGTGTGAGTTACACGCCATCACGCCGCCATGGCGGAGTTCGTGGTGGAGGCGCATGGGAAGAAACCCTCTCTACTTGTTCTTGGAAAGTAAGAAAGAAGGGGAACGGGAGAGGCGTGTGCGAGGGGTAAAGGGCTCGTGGTGATCCAGAGCTTGAGATAAAAGTAGAGAAGGAGAGGAGAGAGGAGAGCTTCACACGCGTGACGGCAGTAGGGGAATCGGCGTCTCTGTCGTTTAATAGGAACAAAAGGAAAAAAGGTGAGGGGGCGAGGAGGAAGGAGAGTCACACTGAGCCACTTGAAGCGAGCTGGACCGGATCAGATGGGGAGGAGAGAGGTGGGCTGGAAGAGAGAGAGGGGTTGGCCAAAGAGAGGGAGAGGGCCCAGGTTAGATAGGGTTTGGTTAGGATTTTCTAAAACCTTTTCTTTTTCTGTTTTCATTTAAACCATTGATTCAAATTCAATTCTATTTTGAATTTTGAGGCAGAGGTGAAAGGAAGATTTAAAATTAGTTTTTCCGAATATTACTTTATTTGTAACCAGAACAAAACACCTTTATATTCAAAAGTTTATTTGTTAGGAAAACTTGATTGCAAAATAAGAATATGACAAAGATATATATATATTAGGGTTTTATTTAAAACAAAAGAAAAGGGATGTTTATAAAATATCTTTATTTTTGTGAAAATGGATGTGATGCATGCATGATGCCATGATGAACTGGGAATGACGCGGAAAAACAAGCAGCGGAGGAAAATCGATTTAGGTTTTTTTCTGGGTCGTTACATGCCCCCAAGAGCCGCCGCCATTCTCTCCTCCGTGTGGGGCGGCCCAAGTTAGGCCGCCTTCCTGTTCGGTGTGCCGTGTGGTGTTGGCCGGTGTTGGCGGCCGCCAGTCTCCTGGACGCCACCGCCCTTCCCCTCGCGCAGGCCTCCTTCACCACCGTCTGCCGCCGCCTGCAGGCTTCCTCCACGCGCCGGCGTCCCCCACCACCGGCCCACCCAGAGCCTCGATGCCCACGGTTTATGGTTGAGTTGGGAAGTCACCGAGAGACATGTGTTGCACCATTTAGCCGCAGCTTGACACGCTCTGCCATCTGCTCCTCGACCCTCGCCTCACTAAGCCATCGTCATGTTCGCCATTTAGTCGCGTAATGTCGGGGTCGCGTATGTCTTGTGGCTTCTCTGTTTATTGTCTAAGTAAGCCCTAGAAATTTAGGCTCATGCCCATGCTTATCTGGTGAGGGTGGGAGCTAAGGGAAGGTCGGCGGACTGGCTCTACCACCTACTCGATAGCTCCGCTGCGCTCGAAGGGGCAATTTGCACCAAACTAACCTAAAGTTAAAAGGATTTCCAAAAATGAACTATCAGCGAAACAAATTCACGAATCTAATGCCTCCGTGTCATGCCGTAAGCTAGGGCGTGGCACCCCATTGTGTGGCGCCCCAGCCTATGGCGCCACACAATGGGATGCCACGCCCGAGACCATGGTGTTGCACTTGTTTTTTGCCGCGCCCCAACCTAGGCGTGGCACAATGTCCATGCCCCAGCCAACGGAGCCACACAATGAGGTGAAAACGCCATGGTGACAGGCGTGACATAAAAGGGTTAGATCCGTGAATTTGTTTCACGAAAGGATTACGTTTGAAATTTGTTTCAACATTAGGTTATTTTTGTCCAAATTGCCGCTCGAAGGTTCCTTGTAGGGTAGGTGCCAAACCGACCTGTCTTTTCCTGACTGCGCCACTGAAGAGGTTACTACAAGCGCACGACAAAATTAGGTAAACAGGGGCTTTGTCATGCGCCTTTACACGGCAAAGGTGGCTATGTGGGAGTGCACAACGAAGACCAATCTAGGTTTTTGCAGAAAAAAAAGCATTCGGCCGCACACACAACACCTCTCCTCACGCACACACAGCACCTCACCCCCGCGTCGCCCCCATCGCGCCGCCCAACGAAGCCAGCTCCCATAGGCATGGGGGGAAGGGCCCCGGCCGCCTGAAACCTGTCACGGCACGGACTCTGCCACATGCGATCAAGGCCACCAACCGAAGGGTGATGCGCAAGAGATCCGGGAGACGCATCTGCAAGGAAAGCTGGCCCACCTGCCAGCGTCGCCGTCGCCCAAGGTCATCTAATAGCCACGGCTGCGTCCGGTCAAAGGCATCTACTGTATTGTTATTCCAACTTGACTCGGTCGAGTCTCTGTCTCTCTTCCTTCCTCTCCGGAGCTTCGGCTCGTCAGGATTCCTAAACTCCGCGTGACGCGGAGGTGTATCGAATCTCATGCTTGAATCCTAGACGAACATCGTGAGTAATCCTGTGTGTGAGTGAGCTAGGGTGTTACAAATGGTATCAGAGCCATATATCCACCAAAATCGCCACCAAAATCCACCAAAATCCCCACAAAAATTTCCAAAAAAAATTCGAGACCGGAGGAGGTTCGACGGCGGTATGGGCTGCTCGGACGGAGGAACGGGCGCGGGTGAGCTATTGGGTGCATATACTGCCTCGGCTCGCCAGATCCCGATCCATCAACTGAACCAGATTGGGGGCGCATCTAGGCAGCGGCGGCTGACACTCGCCACGACTTCGTCGACGTGGGCAGGGTGCGAGATCGTAGCCATGGAGAAGCTGCAGGCGGACATGGTCTCCTTCGGCGCGACGATGAAGAAGCAAGCGGAGGATACGGCGGCGGCACTCAAGGCCGTCAACGCCTCGCTTGCATCATTCGCTGTCAACCAGACGACGATGTGCGAGAACCTCAAGAGCTTCTCCTCCTGGATGCCGACTGTGGAGGGTTCCCTTCATGCTCTGCAACTATCCCTAGCGGAAGTGGGCGAGCGTGTGGCTGTGCTCGAATCGGCGCTGTCCTCCGACGATGACGAGATGCCACGGCCCGATGGGCACCGTGAAGATCATCATCCACAAGGTATCGTGACCAGAGCCTCCAAGCCAATGGCACCTGCCCTGGGCAAGGGTACGCGAAAATTCCCAAATACCCCTGTGAAATTTGACATGTCCAACCGATCTGATGCTGGAGCCGATAGTTTCACCCATGAATCTCGTTCATACAATAGGACCAACAGTAGACCGCCAAAAACTGATTTCCCTAAGTTTGATGGAGAGAATCCCAAGTGGTGGAAGGGAGCGTGCGAAAAATACTTTGCACTGTATGATGTAGAGCATTATACCTGGGCTAGCTTCGCTTCTATGCATTTTGTAGGCTTGTACTCCTCTTGGTGCCGAAGCGGTACTCATCTCGCCGTCACCGTTGTACTCGACACGCCTTTGCACCTATCCCTACGCTAGAGGAAAACTTGCAGAGAAAGAAACAAAACCCTGTACTCCTCTTGGTGCGAAAGATGTGCTCGTCTCGCCATCACCGCTCTACTCGACACACCTTTGCACCTATAACTGCGCTAGAGAAAACGGAAAAAACAAAGAAACAAAAGAGAAAACACAGCCCTGTACTGAAGGGATTCGTAGCATAGAAAACAAAAATTTTCCTACGCGACAAAACAAGCCAAGATCTAATCTAGTAGACGGTAGCAGAAAATCATGAGACTAACCCTCGAAGATTTCCAAAGCCTAACGAGATTAGATCTCGTGGTGGATGTAGTCGATCACTTGCCGCTTGCAAAAGCGCGTAGAAGATCTTGACCGCTTGCAAAAGCGCGTAGAAGAACTTGACGGTGCCACAATCGGGCAGCCCTCGTACTCGGTCACACGTACGGTGTTGATGAAGACGACGTCCTCCTCCCCGTTCCAGCGGGCAGCGGATGTAGTAGATCCTCCTCGGAATCCCGCCATCACGACGGCGTGGTGACGGTGGTGGTGGAGATCTCCGGCAGGGCTTCGCCGCAAGCGCTGCGGGAGAAGAAGTTAGAGGAGGGAGTAGCTAGGGTTTGGGCGCAGGGTGGTGCTGCGACTTGGGGAGCTAGGGCTGCGACTTGTGGTGCCCTTGGGGTGCCCCTTGGCCTCTTTAAATAGGTGGCCAAGCCCCTTGGGTCGTCCAAAAACCTGCCCCCAAGTTTGACTGAGTTCCGATAGGTTTCCGGTTCCGAAAACCTAGTCCTACTCGGACTCTTTTGCCAATTCCGAAATTGCATTAAGGAAAGACTCCTTTTCTCTTAAGGCAACGTGGTTGCACCTATTATGGAACCCTCCGGACTTCCTTAGACATCCCGGGTTGTCCCGGACACTTCCGGAACCTTCCATAATATTCCGGACTATTCTGGTCCTTCCAGAACCTTCTAGAAGCTCCGGTCAAAACACCGGACTTTTTCCGAACCCCGGAAAATGACTTCCCATATATGAATCTTATTCTCCGGACCATTCCGAACCTCCTCGTGATGTCTCGGATCCCATCCGAGACTCCGAACAACATTCGAGCTCCATTCCATATTCCATATCTACTTAAAACGACATCAAACCTTAAGTGTGTCACCCTACGGTTCGAGAACTATGCGGACATGATCGAGACTCCTCTCCGATCAATAACTAATAGCGGGACCTGGAGATCCATAATGGCTCCCACATATTCAACGATGACTTAGTGATCGATTGAACCATTTACATACGATACCGATTCCCTTTGTCACGCGATATTTTACTTGTCCGAGGTTTGATCATCGGTATCTCTATACCTCGTTCAACCTCGTCTCCTGACAAGTACTCTTTACTCGTACCGTGATATGTCATCTCTTATGAACCATTCATATGCTTGCAAGCTAATTAGACGACATTCCACCGAGGGGCCACAGTATATCTATCCGTCATCGGGATGGACAAATCCCATTGTTGATCCATATGCCTCAACTCATACTTTTAAAATAATCCCACCTTTATAACCACCCATTTACGCAGTGGCGTTTGATGTAATCAAAGTACCCTTCCGGCATAAGTGATTTATATGATCTCATGGTCGAAGGACTAGGTAACTATGTATCGAAAGCTTATAGCAAATGAACTTAATGACGTGATATTATGCTACGCTTAATTGGGTGTGTCCATTACATCATTCACATAATGACATAACCTTGTTATTAATAACATCCAATGTTCATGATCATGAAACTATGATCATCTATTAATCAACAAGCTAGTTATACAAGAGGCTTACTAGGGACTCCTTGTTGTTTACATAACACACATGTATCAATGTTTCGGTTAATACAATTATAGCATGGTATGCAAACATTATCATAAACACAAAGATATATTATAATAACCATTTTATTATTGCCTCTTGGGCATATCTCCAACAGTCTCCCACTTGCACTAGAGTCAATAATCTAGTTTACATTTGTAAAGATATAACACCTTGGCCTTCCGGTGCTTTATCATGTTTTGCTTACGGGAGAGGTTTTAGTCTACGGATCTGACACGCTCAGAAACGTATGTATTTTGCAATTCATTTGCGTCTCAACGCATCACTCATTTTCAAATGAGTCGGCATTAAATATGTGGGTGGAACCTTAATTCCTCGGTCTGAAATATGTTACTAATATTGTCACACACAATATAGCTTCAAAGTTCTGACACTATCGGAACTACACCAAGTTCTCAAAGAACTCATCGACCTAAACATCCTCAATCATTGTCAAAACAATGACATACTCTGCCTTCTATTGTAGAATCCGTCACAATATTTAGAACTCTTCTAAATCTATCATTATGCTACCTTTTAATAACACTTAGCCTAATTGAGATTTGAAATTAATTCTTATATGTGACCAAACAAATATCGGTGCAACACCTTACAGCGATTTGTTTGTCATTACCCCATATAAAACTATATATATATCCTTGGTTCTTCTAAAGCACACATGGATATTCTTACTGTTTGTCCAATGATCATCACATGAATCATTCTGGTATATGCTCCTAACCTTTTAGAGCACAGGACATCTGATTTTGTACATATTATTTGTGATCCAAAATCACTCATGTGTTTTTACTCATCGAGTGTCAAATACACTCAAGTCTTGTTAAACCTTTGTATGCAAAGAACACCTTCTTAATATTTCTATATTGAACTACTTCAATATCCATTCTATGTACTTTGACTTAAACTTATTATGTGTTTTAATCTATCTTCATAGATCTTGACACTAAATATGTTTCAGTCCATATCCTTTCATTGAAGTTAATTCTCAATGAAACCTTTTTAATCAATTATATAATTACACTATTTATAATCAACGATATGTCAGCTACATAAAGTATTACAAATATGTCTCAGCGCTCCCACTTAATTTCTTGCAAATGCAAGCACCTTCATCGTTTCTGATGAAATCAAAACTCTTTGACTATTTCATCCGGTGAAGATTCCAACTCCGCAATACTCACTTCATCCAATTGAAGTTCGTATTCCTATCTAGTATTCTACGGACTAGCAAAACTCTTGGTTGTATCTTGTATACACCTTTAATACACACTTCTGTTAAGTAATGTATTTTGCCATCCTACTAGCATATCTCATAAAAGAAATATGTAGTGATTACTAGAATAATCCACATAGACTATAAGCATTGCTACGGAAGATCTAATCTTATCGTAGTCAACTCTTTGAACTTTGTCGTAAACAATTTTTCGACAAGTCGAGCTTCTTCAAGGATATTACATCCAAGTCCATCAATTTTATAGATCCATTTACTTTCAAAAAGTATTCATCTATCTTGGATTTCATGGCGTATAGCCATTTTAACGGAGTCAGGGCCCATCATAACTTCTTTGTTTGTAGTTGGTTTATCATTGTTCAAAATCAATCCTTTGTTCACAAATCATTTATTTGATCACAAAGTAAACCATACCTACAAGGTTCAATATGTACTTCGATCTCCATGGCTAAAACACTTTGTAGTCATGGGAGCCATGATCGTCGTGGCCGCTTCCGGAACCAATTCCGATGCTGCGCTACTCTGATCATTATGCTCAGGTTCATAAACCTTATCAAGTTCTATTGTCCTCCCACTCAAATACTTCGCTAGAAAACAATTTCTTGGAAATAAGCAAGTAACATTAACAAACACTTTTGTCTTTTACTTCATAGTGGAAAGAATTCCCAATTAATTCTTTGGGATAACCAACAAAGACATTCATCCGATTTTGGTTGTAAACTTATTTACTTATGCTATGCATACCAAAGTTTAAGAAAGGACTATTAGGGTTCATACCTATGCCATAACTCGTATGGTGTCATTTCAACGGATCATGATGATGCTCTATTCAGTGTAAAAGCGGTAGTCACTAAAGCATAATCCACAAAAATATAATGGCTTCATATTATTTTATCTCATCATTAATCCAACAAAGTTTGGATACGTCTCTCGGATACTCCATCATCATTATGATACTCCAAGAAACGTGAGTTGTAGAACAATTTCATAACTCTCTTAGATGTTCGCTAAAACTTGTAATTCAAATATTTCCACCATGATCCAATCATAGATATTTGACTTTTCTATTACGATGATTTCCACTTCATGCTAAACTTTATTTGAATCCATTCAAATGTTTCAAACTTCTTCCTTATCGAATATATCCACATATATATACTCAATTCATTGTTGGAAGTTTTCATGAAGTAGAAGAATCTCCCGCACACAACTATGCCCAGTGAACCACATACATCATCATGCATGTTTCCACTAAGTTAGTTGCCCGTTTAACTCTTGGCCTATGAACGGTATTTCAGTCATTCTCTTTTAGAAAAGATTTGCAAGCGCCAAACGATTCAAAAATCAAATGACTCCAAAAATCCATTTGCATGGAGTTCCTTCATGCGTTCCTTTCTAACATGACCTAAATGGCGGTTCCACAAATAAGTGGAATTCAAATCATTTGCCTTATGGCATTTTAGCGTCAGTGTTATGTATGTGTGTTTCACCATTAAGATTTATAATAACTTTATCCATCGTACATGGAGTAATGTCATAATTTGAACAACTCATTGTTTTCATTTGACCAGAGCAAAATAACAATTATTAAGTTCTTTATTATAAATTCTAAGGGCTAGATAGAATACCAACGACGAACATAATAACACTTTATTTTTGTTCCAGACGTGTATTCCTATCATATTCCTTGTCAGTCACTTAGGCCATTGTATTCTTGTATTGCGTTGTTTTGTATGACACTTCATACCAACCAATATGGTACAAATACCCAAGAATTTCATTGTGTGACCAAACTAGGAATACAACCATAACATGTATATCATTTATATACACCTGAGCTAGACTTTCTAGTCTTTTCTTTTCTTTCTGCCAAAATATCTTTTATAGTTTCTCTTTTAGCTTTCCTCATTATTCAGAAAAACACTTCAACATCATTGACTTCTAGGTTTGTTGGTCAAATACCAATAACCTTGAGGTTCTTACTTTGAAGTTGATCATCATATGACAAGTGTTCCTGATTTCACTATTAGTAACTTTGTAATATGATGAACAATTTCACTCATAACTTTCCGAGACCATGTCTGTACATGCTAGGCTCGTAAAGTTTAACCTTAGTATTCGCATGTGCAAATCTGGCTTGCACCCGTTGTATGCACTCGTAGAATCTATAACACCCGATCATCACGAGATGCTTCGAAACGACGAGTCTTAGCAACAGTGCATACTAAGGACGATCACTTCATGGATATGCGAATATCGTTAGTGCTCCAATAGTTGGAGGATTGGGACGCCTGGCGTCTTCAACCTTCATACATTCCCATAAAACTTATGAGTTTATGTAGTCTCACTAGATTATATTCTATCATCTTGCAGTAAGGTCTTAGATATCGCATATATCTCATACCTCGCTTATTTCTGAAAACAAACTTTTCAGCTCCTTACTTTTCAAACGAATTTGAACATCAAGTTTCACGGAGACAAGATAATTGTAGGTACTAATTGAAACCATAGCTCTTTGAATCAACAATGTGAGGTTTACTAAAAGTTTGCAATAGGACTTAATTATTTCTTGATTCTTTAACAATACGGTACCAGTCCGTAAAGTTAATTGTCAGACTTAACAGTATTTCAATCTCAATTACAAGACTAACGCATGGTAGAAAAACGGATGCCAATTCTACAAATTTAATTCAAAATACTACTCAGACTATGTTTATGATAATTAGTTCAAGTTTTAATCTAATTACTAATGAACTCCCACTTAATACAACATCCCTCATAGTTGTTAAGTGGTACATGATCCACATCCACTACACCAAAACCGATCATCACGTGAGATGATGTAGCTTCAATGGTGAACATCAACATGTTGATCATATCATCCATATGACTCGTGTTCAACCTTTCGGTTTCCGTTGTCCCGAGGCCATGTCTGTACATGCTAGGCTCGTCAAGCAAACCCAAGTATTCCGCGTGTGCAAACATGGCTTACACCCGTTGTATGTGAACGTTGAGTCTATCACATCCGATCATCACGAGATGCTTCGAAACGACGAACTGTAGCAACGGTGCATACGAGGGGAGAACACTTTATTATCTTGATATTAATGTGAGGGATCATCTTATAATGCTACCATCTAAGCAAAATAAGATGCATAAAGGATTAACATCACATGCAATTCATATGTGATATGATATGGCCCTTTAGTCTTTGCGCCTTTGATCTTCATCTCCAAAGCACGGACATGATCTCCATCATCAACGGGCATGATCTCCATCATCGTCGGCGTAGCGTCAAGGTCCATGGCGCCGTCTTCATGGTTGTTCACCGCATGTAGCAACTATTACAACTACTTTGAAATAATACTCAACATGAAATTTAAAGACAACCATAAGGCTCCTGCCGGTTGCCACAATACAATAATGATCATCTCATACATATTCATCATCACATCATGGCCATATCACATCACCAAACCCTGCAAAAACAAGTTAGATGCCTCTAATTTGGTTTGCATATTTTACGTGGTTTAGGGTTTTCGAGTAAGATCCAATCTACCTACGAACATGAACCACAACGGTGATACTAGTGTTGTCAATAGAAAGAGTAAATTGGATCTTCACTATAGTGGGAGAGACAGACACCCGCAAATCCACTTATGCAATACAAGTTGCATGTCGAACGTGGAGCAAGTCTCATGAACGCGGTCATGTAAAGTTAGCCCGAGCCGCTTCATCCCACTATGCCGCAAGATGCAAAGTACACGAACTAAAGACAACAAAAGCATCAACGCCCACAAAACAATTGTGTTCTACTCGTGCAACCAATCTATGCATAGACACGGCTCTGATACCACTGAAGGGATTCGTAGCATAGAAAACAAAAATTTTCCTACCGCAAGAACGAAAACACAAGCCAAGATCTAATCTAGTAGACGGTAGCAACGAGAAGATCATGAGACTAACCCTCGAAGATTTCCAAAGCCTAACGAGATTAGATCTCGTGGTGGATGTAGTCGATCACTTGCCGCTTGCAAAAGCGCGTAGAAGATCTTGACCGCTTGCAAAAGCGCGTAGAAGAACTTGACGGTGCCACAATCGGGCAGCACCTCCGTACTCGGTCACACGTACGGTGTTGATGAAGACGACGTCCTCCTCCCCGTTCCAGCGGGCAGCGGATGTAGTAGATCCTCCTCGGAATCCCGCCAGCACGACGGCGTGGTGACGGTGGTGGTGGAGATCTCCGGCAGGGCTTCGCCGCAAGCGCTGCGGGAGAAGAAGGAGGAGGGAGTAGCTAGGGTTTGGGCGCAGGGTGGTGCTGCGACTTGGGGAGCTAGGGCTGCGACTTGTGGTGCCCTTGGGGTGCCCCTTGGCCTCTTTAAATAGGTGGCCAAGCCCCTTGGGTCGTCCAAAAACCTGCCCCCAAGTTTGACTGAGTTCCGATAGGTTTCCGGTTCCGAAAACCTAGTCCTACTCGGACTCTTTTGCCAATTCCGAAATTGCATTAAGGAAAGACTCCTTTTCCCTTAAGGCAACGTGGTTGCACCTATTATGGAACCCTCCGGACTTCCTTAGACATCCCGGGTCGTCCCGGACACTTCCGGAACCTTCCATAATATTCCGGACTATTCCGGTCCTTCCAAGAACCTTCTAGAAGCTCCGGTCAAAACACCGGACTTTTTCCGAACCCCGGAAAATGACTTCCCATATATGAATCTTATTCTCCGGACCATTCCGAACCTCCTCGTGATGTCTCGGATCCCATCCGAGACTCCGAACAACATTCGAGCTCCATTCCATATTCCATATCTACTTAAAACGACATCAAACCTTAAGTGTGTCACCCTACGGTTCGAGAACTATGCGGACATGATCGAGACTCCTCTCCGATCAATAACTAATAGCGGGACCTGGAGATCCATAATAGCTCCCACATATTCAACGATGACTTAGTGATCGATTGAACCATTTACATACGATACCGATTCCCTTTGTCACGCGATATTTTACTTGTCCGAGGTTTGATCATCGGTATCTCTATACCTCGTTCAACCTCGTCTCTGACAAGTACTCTTTACTCGTACCGTGATATGTCATCTCTTATGAACCATTCATATGCTTGCAAGCTAATTAGACGACATTCCACCGAGAGGGCCCAGAGTATATCTATCCGTCATCGGGATGGACAAATCCCACTGTTGATCCATATGCCTCAACTCATACTTTCCGAATACCTAATCCCACCTTTATAACCACCCATTTACGCAGTGGCGTTTGATGTAATCAAAGTACCCTTCCGGCATAAGTGATTTATATGATCTCATGGTCGAAGGACTAGGTAACTATGTATCGAAAGCTTATAGCAAATGAACTTAATGACGTGATCTTATGCTACGCTTAATTGGGTGTGTCCATTACATCATTCACATAATGACATAACCTTGTTATTAATAACATCCAATGTTCATGATCATGAAACTATGATCATCTATTAATCAACAAGCTAGTTATACAAGAGGCTTACTAGGGACTCCTTGTTGTTTACATAACACACATGTATCAATGTTTCGGTTAATACAATTATAGCATGGTATGCAAACATTATCATAAACACAAAGATATATTATAATAACCATTTTATTATTGCCTCTTGGGCATATCTCCAACATGTACTTCTCTTGGTGCCAAAGTGGTACTCGTCTTTCCTTCACCGTTGTACTCGACACGCCTTTGCACCTATACCTACAATAGAGAAAAAGGAAAACTTGCAAAGAAACAAAAGAGAAACACAACCCTCTACTCCTCTTGGTGCCAAAGCGGTACTCGTCTCACCATCACCGTTGTACTCGACACACCTTTGCACCTGTACATGCACTAGAGAAAACGGAAAACTTGCAGAGAAACAAAAGAGAAACACAACCTGTACTCCTCCTGGTGCCGAAGCTGTACTCGTCCCGCCGTCACCGTTGTACTATGCCATTGCACCTGTACCCGCGCTAGAGAAAAAGGAACAGAAACACAGCCCTATACTCCTCTTTTTTTTTGAAGGAGAAGACTGTGAGGCAAAAAGCCCCACAACAATTTATTACCACCAAAAGAACATATGTACAAGCATGAGCAAAAAGTAAAAAGAAAAAAGGAAAACTCTACCTGTACAAACTAAAACAAGTCTTTAAACATTACTACAAGCTGCCTATCCAGGCTAAAAAAGTTTTGAGATATTTCTTCTTTACCCTATGCTCAAGCAAGGATATATCATGCATGAAAGCTCTTCTCCATCCAAAGAAACTAGGCCGTTCCCCGAAAAATTTACCATTCCTTTGCTTCCATATATTCCAGCAAGCCAAAATAACTACCTCCATGAAGAAAGGTTTACCAAAACTTCGTTTAGCCTCTGAAAAAATCATCTGTACCTCCTGACCACTAGTCCATTCAATCTGCAAATAATTCCTGACCCTTTGACTGAAGTTACACTCAAAGAATAAATGTATTATGTGCTCATACTGCCTGGGACACACACAATGTGTATCCTCTGTAACTCTCCAATTCCTTCTCTTCAACATATCTCTAGTATTTATTCTATCATTGAGAAGCTAAACGAATGCTGATAATATCTGGCAGCTATGAAAGATGATATTTCCAAACCATCTGAGACAGAGGGGACACTCTCATTACCTCAGACACTACTTGAAACTCCTCATATGCCTGAACAGATAAAGGTAGGTGGAATAAATCTGCAAAGGTTGGAGAGTCATACACCTGCTTGGCTGTTAAATTTGGATCTTTAGCATAAGAATGCAATCTGGAAAATTGATGGCGTGTAACTCACACGTTCGTTGGGAACCCCAAGAGGAAGGTATGATGCGCACAGTAGCAAGTTTTCCCTCAGAAAGAAACCAAGGTTTAATCGAACCAGGAGGAGCCAAGAAGCACGTTGAAGGTTGATGGTCGCGAAATGTGATGCGGCGCAACACCAGGGATTCCGGCGCCAACTAGGAACCTGCACAACACAACCAAAGTACTTTGCCCCAACGAAACAGTGAGGTTGTCAATCTCACCGGCTTGCTGTAACAAAGGATTAAACGTATCGAGTGGAAGATGTTTGCAAAGAAAACAGTAAAACAAGTAGATTGTATGCTATGTAAAGAATAGGACCGGGGTCCACAGTTCACTAGAGGTGTCTCTCCCATAAGATAAAGCATGTTGGGTGAACAAATTACAGTCGGGCAATTGACAAATAGAGAAAGGCATAACAATGCATATACATGACATGGTAAATATAGTGAGATTTAATTGGGCATTACGACAAAGTACATAGACCGCCATCCAACTGCATCTATGCCTAAAAAGTCCACCTTCAGGTTATCGTCCGAACCCCCTCCAGTATTAAGTTGCAAAGCAACAGACAATTGCATTAAGTATTGTGCGTAATGTAATCAATAACTACATCCTTAGACATAGCATCAATGTTTTATCCCTAGTGGCAACAGCACATCACAACCTTAGAACTTTCTGTCACTGTCCCAGGTATCAATGAAGGCATGAACCCACTATCGAGCATAATTACTCCCTCTTGGAGTTAAGAGTAAAAACTTGGCCAGAGCCTCTACTAATAACGGAGAGCATGCAAGATCATAAACAACACATGAACAATAGATTGATAATCACCATAATCATAGTACTCTCTATCCATCGGATCCCGACAAACACAACATATAGAATTACATATAGATGATCTTGATCATGTTAGGCAGCTCACAAGATCCAACAATGAAGCACAACAAGGAGAAGACGACCATCTAGCTACTGCTATGGACCCATGGTCCAGGGGTGAACTACTCACTCATCACTCCGGAGGCGATCATGGCGATGAAGAGTCCTCCGGGAGATGAATCCCCTCTCCGGCAGGGTGCCGGAGGCGATCTCCGAATCCCCCGAGATGGGATTCGCGGCGGCGGCGTCTCTGTAAGGTTTTCCGTATCGTGGCTCTCTCTGGGGGTTTCGCGACGGAAGCTTTAAGTAGGCGGAGGGTCAACGCGAGGGGCCACACGAGGGGCCCAGGGGGCAGGGCCGCGGCCAAGACCTGGGCGCGCGGCCACCCCCTGGCTGCCTCGTGGCCCCACTTCGTTAGGTCTTCGGTCTTCTGGAAGCTTCGTGCAAAAATAGGACCCTGGGCGAAAGTTTCGTCCAATTCCGAGAATATTTCTTTACTAGGATTTCTGAAACCAAAAACAGCAGAAAACAGCAACTGGCTCTTCGGCATCTTGTTAATAGGTTAGTTCCAGAAAATGCATAAATATGACATATAATGTGCATAAAACATGTAGGTATCATCAATAAAGTAGCATGGAACATAAGAAATTATCGATACGTTGGAGACGTATCAGCATCCCCAAGCTTAGTTCTGCTCGTCCCGAGCAGGTAAAACGATAACAAAGATAATTTCTGAAGTGACATGCCATCATAATCTTGATCATACTATTTGTAAACATATGTAATGAATGCAGCGATCAAAGCAAAGGTAATGACATGAGTAAACAACTGAATCATATAGCAAAGACTTTTCATGAATAGTACTTCAAGACAAGCATCAATAAGTCTTGCATAAGAGTTAACTCGTAAAGCAATAAATCAAAGTAAAGGTGTTGAAACAACACATAAGAAGATTAAGTTTCAGCGGTTGCTTTCAACTTGTAACATGTATATCTCATGGATATTGTCAACATAAAGTAATATAACAAGTGCAATATGCAAGTATGTAGGAATCAATGCACAGTTCACACAAGTGTTTGCTTCTTAAGGTGGAAGGAGATAGGTAAACTGACTCAACAATAAAAGTAAAAGAATGGTCCTTCGCAGAGGAAAGCATCGATTGCTGTATTTGTGCTAGAGCTTTTATTTTGAAAACATGAAACAATTTTGTCAACGGTAGTAATAAAGCATATGAGTTATGTAAATTATATCTTACAAGTTGCAAGCCTCACGCATAGTGTACTAATAGTGCCCGCACCTCGTCCTACTTAACTTGGACTACCGGATCTTTGCATGCCATGTTTCAACCAAGTGTCACAAAGGGGTACCTCCATGCCGCCTGTACAAAGGTCCAAGGAGAATGCTCGCATTTCGGATTTCTCGCTTTTGATTATTCTCAACTTAGACATCCATACCGGGACAACATGGACAACAGATAATGGACTCCTCTTTAATGCATAAGCATGTAGCAAAGTTATTATTCTCATATGAGATTGAGGATATATGTCCAAAACTGAAACTTCCACCATGATTCATGGCTTTAGTTAGCGGCCCAATGTTCTTCTCTAACAATTTTGCATGCTCCAACCACTAAAATGATAGACCTTCAGACAAGACGGACATGCATAGTAACTCACATGATATTCAACAATAGTTGATGGCGTTCCCCAGAAACATGGTTATCGCACAACAAGCAACTTAATAAAATATAAAGTGCATAAGTACATATTCAATACTACGATAGTTTTTAAGGCTATTTTGTCCCATGAGCTATATATTGCAAAGGTGAATGATGGAATTTTAAAGGTAGCACTCAAGCAATTTACTTTGGAATGGCGGGTAAATACCATGTAGTAGGTAGGTATGGTGGACACAAATGGCATAATGGTTG
Organism: Lolium multiflorum; assembly: GCA_030979885.1. Classification (NCBI taxonomy): domain Eukaryota; kingdom Viridiplantae; phylum Streptophyta; class Magnoliopsida; order Poales; family Poaceae; genus Lolium; species Lolium multiflorum. The sequence goes on from JAUUTY010000488.1 coordinate 25,626, forward strand.
GCTCAAGGATTTTGGATGCATGAGAAGTATTCCCTCTCGATACAAGGTTTAGGCTAGCAAGGTTATTTGAAGCAAACTCAAGGATGAACAAGTGCAGCAAGACTCACATAAAAGACATATTGTAAACATTATAAGACTCTACACCGTCTTCCTTGTTGTTCAAAACTCAATACTAGATATTATCTAGACCTTAGAGAAACCAAATATGCAAATCAAATTTTAGCAAGCTCTATGTATTTCTTCATTAATGGGTGCAAAGCATATGATGCAAGAGCTTAAACATGAGCACAACAATTGCCAAGTATCACATTATCCAAGACATTTTAGAATTACTACATGTAGCATTTTCCAATTCCAACCATATAACAAATTAACGAAGAAGAAACTTCGCCTTGAACATTATGAGTAAAGCCTAAGGACACATGTGTCCATATGCAACAGCGGAGCGTGTCTCTCTCCCACAAAGTGAATGCTAGGATCCATCTTATTCAAACAAAAACAAAAACGAAAACAAACCGACGCTCCAAGTAAAGAACACAAGATGTGACTGAATAAAAATATAGTTTCAGGGGAGGAACCTGATGATGTTGTCGATGAAGAAGGGGATGCCTTGGGCATCCCCAAGCTTAGACGCTTGAGTCTTCTTAAAATATGCAGGGATGAACCACGGGGGCATCCCCAAGCTTAGAGCTTTCACTCCTCTTGATCTTAGTATATCATTCTCCTCTCTTGACCCTTGAAAACTTCCTTCACACCAAACTTCAAGCAAACTCATTAGAGGGTTAGTGCATCATTAATAATTCACACATTCAGAGGTGACACAATCATTCTTTTCACTTCTGGACATTGCATAATGCTACTGGACATTAATGGATCAAAGAAATAAATCCAACATAGCAAAAGAGGCAATGCGAAATAAAAGGCAGAATCTGTCAAAAACAGAACAGTCCGTAAAGACGAATTTATAAATGGCACCAGACTTGCTCAAATGGAAAAACTCAAAACTAATGAAAGTTGCGTATATATCTGAGGATCACGCTCGTAAATTGGCAGATTTTTTCGAATTTTCTACAGGGAATTATGCCCAGATTCGTGACAGACAGCAATGCTGTTTCTGTGCAGCGATCCCAAATATAACATCAACTTTGACATAGAAACTTTACTTGGCACAAAAACATGATAAGGAGAGGTTGCTACAGTAGTAAACAACTTCCAAGACTCAAAAAAAAAAAAAAATTGCTGTAGGTAAAAACATGGGTTGTCTCCCATAAGCGCTTTTCTTTAACGCCTTTCAGCTAGGCGCAGAAAGTGCAAATCAAGTATTATCGAGAGTAGAAGCATCAACATCATAGCTTGTTCTAATAATAGAATCAAAAGGCAACTTCATTCTCTTTCTAGGGAAGTGTTCCATACCTTTCTTGAGAGGAAATTGATATTTAATATTACCTTCCCTCATATCAATAACAGCACCAACAGTTCGAAGAAAAGGTCTTCCCAACACAATTGGACAAGATGCATTGCATTCGATATCCAAGACAACAAAATCAACGGGGACAAGGTTATTGTTAACCGTAATATGCACATTATCAATCCTCCCCAAAGGTTTCTTTTTAACATTATCGGCGAGATTAACATCCAAATAACAATTCTTTAATGGTGGCAAGTCAAGCATATCATAAATCTTTTTAGGCATAACAGAAATACTTGCACCAAGATCACATAAGGCATTACATTCAAAGTCATTGAATTTCATTTTAATGATGGGCTCCCAACCATCTTCTAACTTTCTAGGAATAGAAGTTTCAAGTTTTAGTTTCTCTTCTCTAGCTTTTATGAGAGCATTTGTAATATGTTTTGTAAAGGCTAAATTTATAGCACTAGCATTAGGACTTTTAGCAAGTTTTTGTAAGAACTTTATAACTTCAGAGATGTGGCAATCATCAAAATCTAAATCATTATGAGCTACAGCAATGGGATCATTATTCCCAAGGTTGGAAAAAATTTCAGCAGTTTTATCACAAGCAGTTTCAGCAGTTTTAGCAATTTCAGGCAGTTTTGTACGCTTTGCACTAGGAGTAGAAACATTGCCAACACCAATTATTTTACCATTGATAGTAGGAGGTGCAGCAACATGTGAAGAATTAGCATTACTAGTGGTGGTAATAGTCCAAACTTTAGCTACATTATTCTCTTTAGCTAGTTTTTCATTTTCTTCTCTATCCCACCTAGCACGCAACTCAGCCATTAATCTTATATTCTCATTAATTCTAACTTGGATGGCATTTGCTGTAGTAGTAATCTTATTATCAAGATCATTATTAGGCATAACTTTCAACTTTAAAAGATTAACATCAGAGGCAAGCCTATCAACTCTAGAAGCGATAGTATCAATTTTATCAAGCTTTTCCTCAACAGATTTGTTAAAAGCAGTTTGTGTACTAATAAATTCTTTAAGCATGGCTTCAAGACCAGAGGGTACACTTCTATTATTGTTGTAAGAATTCCCATAAGAATTACCATAACCATTACCATTAGCAGAAGGATATGGCCTATAGTTATTACCAGAGTTGTTCCTATAAGCATTGTTGTTGAAATTATTATTTTTAATGAAATTCACATCAACATTTTCTTCTTGAGCAACCAATGAAGCTAAAGGAACATTATTTGGATCAACATTAGATCTACCATTCACAAGCATAGACATAATCACATCAATCTTATCACTCAAGGAAGAGGTTTCTTCAACAGAATTTACCTTCTTACCTTGTGGAGCTCTTTCCGTGTGCCATTCAGAGTAATTTATCATCATATCATCAAGAAGTTTTGTAGCCGCCCCCACAAGTATAGGGGGTGTATCGTAGTACTTTCGATAAATAAGAGTGTCGAACCCAACGAGGAGCAGAAGGTGTTGACAAGCAGTTTCGATGAAGGTTTCACTGTAAATGCTCACAGACAAGTATTCAGGGGGTTTTGATATTGCAGATAAATAAAGTACAAGTAAATAAAATGCGAGAGAAATAATTGCAGCGAGTGGCCCAATCCTTTTTAGCACAAAGGACAAGCCGGTTTGTTTACTTATAATGACCAAACGTTCCTGAGGACACACGGGGATTTTAGTCTAGTGCTTTCGCTACATATAGCTGATTAATCTTCATTGTTTTGATAAGTGTTGTGTGGGTGAACCTATGCTAATGCACGCCCTTCCTAGGACTAATACATACTTGTGATTATACCCCTTGCAAGCATCCGCAACTACAAGAAAGTAATTAAGATAAATCTAACCACAGCCTTAAACTCTGAGATCCTGCGATCCCTCCTGCATCGATATACTAACGGGGGCTTAGGTTTCTGTCACTCCGGCAACCCCGCAATTAGCAACCGAATACAAGATGCACTCCCCTAGGCCCATAAATGGTGAAGTGTCGTGTAGTCGACGTTCACACGACACCACTAGAAGAATGACACCACAACTTAAATATCATAACATTGAATATTACTCAACCATAATTCACTACTAGCATTTAGACTTCACCCATGTCCTCAAGAACTAAACGAACTACTCACGAGACATCATATGGAATACAATCAGAGGTGATATGATGATGAATAACAATCTGAACATGAACCTTGGTTCAATGGTTTCACTCAATAGCATCTACAACAAGTATAGAATAACACCGGGAGAGTTTCCCCTATCAAACAATCAAGATCAAACCCAAATCGTTACAGCGGTGACGAGGTGCTGCGGTGGTGATGGCGGTGTAGATGGTGGAGACGATGATGATGATGATGGAGATGATGTCCAGCTCGATGACGATGGCGATGGCGTCGATTTCCCCCTCCGGGAGGGAATTTCCCCGGCGGATTCCTGCCCGCCGGAGAGCTCTTTTCTCTCTGGTGCTCTCCGCCCCGCAGAGGCGGCTGTAACCCTTCGTGAGGATCCCTCTGTGGCTTAGGTTTTCGGGACGAAGGAGTACGCGAAGAAAAGGAGGCGAAAAGGGTCGTGGGCCCCCCAGAGCATAGGGTGGCGCGGCCAGGGCCTGGGCCGCGCCGCCCTATGGTCTGGGCCCTGGCCCCTCTCTTCTCCCCTTCTGGCTACCTCCGTCATTTGGAAAAATAGGAATTTACGTGAAATTCCCTTCCACAGTTGATCTTCCGAAATATTGCGTTCTGACGGTGCTTTTTCCAGCAGAATCCTGGCTCCGGTGCTTGATCCTCCAATGATGATGAAACATGCAAAATAGATGAAATAACATAAGTATTGTGTCCCAATATGAAATATATCAATGAATAACAGCAAATTATGATACAAAATAGTGATGCAAATTGGACGTATCAACTCCCCCCAAGCTTAGACCTCGCTTGTCCCCAAGCGAAACTGAGCTCGAGAAACAAGACCACATGTTTATGGAGTGAAGAGTCGATAAATAAAATACGGACAAGAAGCATCATATTCATTCACACAAGACATTCTAGTAAACAACTTCCTCATATAACTCATCTCGAAATAAGTAAAGAGAAATCACAAGTAAAGGTGCATAAGAAATCATAGTTGGTGATGGCAAACTTTGTTCTTGGTCAGAGAACTGCTAACGGATTGTACTTCTAAGCAAAGCTTTCATATTAGAATTTATAGCTGAGCCTTCATATTTAAGCATAACAATCTCTTCATAATCATTGATAACTTCAAAGTCATATTCATTCAGATAAAATTGGTACTAAACAAGAAAGTATAAAAGACATGATTAACTGAATCATAGCATAAATGATTGGTTCACAACAACTCAATTGCTTGCTTAGGATAGAGGGAAATAGGTATACTGACTCAACATAAAAGTAAAAGACAGGCCCTTCGCAGAGGGAAGCAGGGATTAAATCATGTGCTAGAGCTTTTCAAGTTTTGAAATCATATAAAGAGAATAAAAGTAAAATTTTGAGAAGTGTTTGTTGTTGTCAACGAATGGTAGCGGGTACTCTAACCCCCTTGCCAAACGAACCTTCAAAGAGCGGCTCCCATGAGGGACGGTATCTCTACCAGCAAGGTAGATCATCCCCCTTCTCTTTTGTTTACACATGTATTTTAGTTTTATTATGGGTGACACTCCCCCCAACCTTGGCTTTCTCAATCCATGGCTAACCGAATCCTCGGGTGCCTTCCAACATTCACATACCATGGAGGAGTGTCTATTGCAAAATTAAGTTGCTTACTGATGAATCAGAGCAAAACATGTGAAGAGAATTATTAATGAAAGTTATTAATTGGGGCTGGGAACCCCGTTGCCAGCTCTTATTGCAAAATTATTGGATAAGCGGATGTGCCGCTAGTCCATTGGTGAAAGTCCGCCCAACAAGATTGAAAGATAAAACACCACATACTTCCTCATGAGCTATAAAACATTGACACAAATAAGGAGTAATAGTTTGAATAATTTAAAGGTAGCACATGAAGTATTTACTTGGAATGGCAGAAAATACCATGTAGTAGGTAGGTATGGTGGACACAAATGGCATAGGTTTGGTCTAAGGTTATGGATGTATGAGAAGCATTCCCTCTCGATACAGGTCTTTGGCTAGCAAGGTTTGATAGCAAGCATAAAGGTTGAGGGAAACAAACAAATATACATATGATAGAAACAATCATGCATCTTTCTCATAAGCACAAGCAATTTTAACTTAAGAATACTAAGCATAGAGATAATGGAGTAATGTATCTAAGTGTATTTCTCTCTTTTATTAAACATCAGGATGTTGTTGCTATTGACCAATGCTAAGTTTGCCAAAACCAAATAGATTTACTTAATGTTCCCAAAGTGATATCAATACTCATGTCAAGAGTAATCATATAATGGAGATTGCAAACTAAAATAAGGTGTGCAAAAAGTAAATGATAAGACTTCTCATTAATATTCCATAACGATAACTCACACCAACGGATACATCGATAACTAACTAAGAGAGATACTTCCACATTGCATACTATTCTATATGATAACTTCCCTACTCATGATATGACACTACTTGATAGTAAAAGATAAAGATAGTGATGATGTGATACCGCGGCACTCCCCCAAGCTTGGAACAAACCAAGGGGATGCCAATACCGATGATGAATTACTCCTTCGGCGATGGTGGTGATGAATTCCTGACAAGCTTCTCAATAAGCTCCTGGAGCTCGTCAATCCTGTATATGAGATTGCGAATCATCTCTGAATTGTGCTCGACGCGGTTAAGGAGTCTGTCCGACGGTGAGTCCCAACTCTTGGAGTTATTTCCCCACTCTTCAGCCTCAGGCTCCTTCTCTCCTGCAGTGTTAGAGCGATCTATATCCCACTGGCTAGGCAATGCTGCCTTGGGAGTCCCTTCAATTTGATTATTGAAAATTAGATTGTGGAAGGGTTGATGAGTGCCTGATAGAGATGACTTTGGAGCTAGGTAATGACGTGGAACCGCTCCTCCAGTGCGAATTCTTGCGCTCTTGTTTGCGCTAAAAGGGTTGTCCACCACCTTGATGCTTGCGATAGTAGCACGCGGGTGCGTGCGCGAATCTTCATCCACCTCTTCTTCATCCTCTTCCTTGACGTCCTTGTCTTCCTCTTTCCACCCAAGATCTTGATTATCTTCTTCCGGAAACTCCTTGCCCTTGTTCTTGGAGACCATGGCGCTTCTAAACTGAAAACAGATCTGGCAGAAAACAGCTCGAAACAAAACACGACGAGAAAACGATATTACGGACCTCCAGGGGTCGGGGGATTATATAGAAAATATTTTTACGACAAAAGGAAGATTCCAGGTCGAAAACGAGTCGGAAAGGGGCAACGAGGCGGCCAGACCATAGGTCGGCGCGGGCCCAGGTCGGGCCGCGCGGCCTATGGTGGCACCCCCGTGCGTCTTTTCCACTCCGTTTCGATTCCGTAATTTTTCATATTTTCCAAAAACAGCAAAAATAATGTTCGGAAAGGTAAACGCGGACTTTTTTACCTGTACTGTTACCTATTCAAAGTCGAGTTCTGGCGGACTGTCAATTTGTCCTTTGATGAAAGCCTCCGGTGTTTCCACTTGAATAATATCAACATCAACATTATAAGAATCACCCGAGATATAATGCTTGAGTCTTTGTCCATTCACCACTTGTGTGGCATTGCCTTGGAGAGAGCTAATTTTAATTGCTCCTGAACGATACACCTCCTCAACAACATATGGTCCTTCCCACTTCGAGAGTAATTTCCCTGCAAAGAATCTGAGACGAGACCGATACAATAGAACTTGATCTCCAACATTAAATTCTCTTTTAATGATCCTTCTATCATGCCACTTCTTAACTTTTTCTTTAAAGAGTTTAGCATTTTCATAAGCTTCACTTCTCCATTCATCTAGAGAACTTAATTGCAACAACCTCTTATTACCGGCTAATTTAGGATCTTTATTTAGTTCTCTAACAGCCCAATAAGCTTTGTGCTCTAGTTCTAAAGGTAAATGACAAGCTTTTCCATAAACCATTTTATAAGGCGACATTCCCATAGGATTTTTATAAGCAGTTCTATAAGCCCATAACGCTTCTTTCAATTTGCTAGGCCAATTCTTTCTAGATTTATTAACAGTCTTACCCAAGATAGCTTTAATCTCTCTATTTGATAATTCTACTTGACCGCTAGTTTGAGGGTGATAAGCAGAAGCAATTCTATGATTAATACCATACTTAGCAAGAGTTTTTCTAAAACCTCCATGAATGAAATGAGAACCTCCATCAGTCATAATATATCTAGGTACTCCAAATCTAGGAAATATAATATCTACAAGCATTTTTATAGAGGTCTCACCATCAGCACTTTTTGTAGGTATAGCTTCTACCCATTTAGTAACATAATCAACAGCGACAAGTATATGAGTGTTACCGTCTGAAGAAGGGAAAGGTCCCATGAAGTCGAATCCCCAACAATCGAATGGTTCAATAACAAGAGTATAATTCATAGGCATTTCATTGCGTCTAGAGATATTACCAACTCTTTGACATTCATCACAAGATAAAATAAATTTCCTTGCATCTTTGAAGAGTGTTGGCCAATAAAAACCTGATTGTAGAACCTTTTGCGCGGTTCTATCTCCAGCGTGATGTCCTCCATAAACACTTCCATGACATTTATTCAATATCTCCTGTTGTTCATATTCAGGAACACATCTTCGCATAATACCATCCACTCCTTCTTTATATAAGTGTGGGTCATCCCAAAAATAATGCCTCAAGTCATAAAAGAATTTCCTCCTTTGCTGAGCTGAAAAGGTTGGAGGCAAATACTTCGAAACAATAAAGTTAGCATAATCTGCATACCAAGGGCTCTCTCGCGAGCTCACCTTTATTACAGCCAATTGTTCATTTGGAAAACTATCATTAACAGGAACAGGATCATAAGCAATATTTTCCAATCTAGACAAATTATCAGCAACAGGATTATCAGCACCTTTCCTATCTATAATATGTAAATCAAATTCTTGCAACAGAAGTACCCATCTAATAAGCCTTGGCTTAGCATCTTTCTTTGTCATGAGGTATCTAATTGCAGCATGATCAGTATGAATTGTAACTTTTGAATCAACAATATAAGGTCTAAACTTATCACAAGCAAAGACTACAGCTAACAATTCTTTTTCAGTTGTAGCATAATTTCTTTGAGCAGCATCAAGAGTCTTACTAGCATAATGAATAACATTTAATTTTTTATCTACTCGCTGTCCAAGAACAGCGCCTACAGCAAAATCACTAGCATCACACATAATTTCAAAAGGCAAATTCCAATCAGGAGGTTCAACTACAGGAGCAGTTGTTAAGGCTTTCTTTAAAGTTTCAAAAGCTTCCTTACAATCATCATCAAAAACAAAAGGTACATCTTTTTGAAGAAGATTAGTAAGAGGCTTTGAAATTTTAGAGAAATCTTTAATAAATCTCCTATAAAACCCAGCATGACCAAGAACACTACGAATACCTTTAACATCCCTCGGATAGGGCATCTTCTCAATCGCTTCAACTTTAGCTCTATCAACTTCAATACCTTTCTCAGAAATTTTATGTCCCAATACAATTCCTTCATTAACCATAAAATGGCATTTCTCCCAATTAAGAACAAGGTTAGTTTCTTCACATCTCTGCAAAACTTTATCGAGGTTTCGCAAGCAATTATCAAAAGAATTCCCATAGACAGAAAAATCATCCATGAACACCTCTACAATACTTTCGCAAAAACCATGAAAAATAGCAGACATGCATCTTTGAAAAGTAGCAGGAGCATTACATAAACCAAAAGGCATACGCCTATAAGCATAAGTTCCATAAGGACAAGTAAAAGTGGTTTTCTCTTGATCTTTAGCTTTAACAGCAATTTGTGAAAACCCAGAATAACCATCAAGAAAGCAAAAATGAGTATTTTTAGACAACCTCTCTAACATTTGATCAATAAAGGGTAAAGGGTAATGATCTTTCTTAGTAACTTTATTAACTTTTCGAAAATCAATGCACATTCTATAACCTACAACTATTCTTTGAGGAATAAGCTCATCATTATCATTAGGCACAACAGTCATTCCTCCTTTCTTAGGGACACAATGAACAGGACTAACCCATCTACTATCAGCAATAGGATATATAATACCAGCTTCAAGGAGTTTTAATACCTCGTTCCTTACCACTTCCTTCATCTTCGGAATTAGACGACGTTGATGTTCAACAACAGGCTTTGCATCTTCTTCCATATTAATAGCATGTTGGCAAATAGAAGGAGAAATCCCTTTCAAATCATCAAGAGTATAGCCAATAGCTCCTCGGTGTTTCTTCAATATTTCCAATAACCTTTCTTCCTCAATCTCTGAAAGTTTAGAACTAATAATAACAGGATATATTTTCTTATCATCAATATGAGCATATTTAAGATTATCAGGTAAAGGCTTTAGATCAAAAACAGGATCTTCCTTCGGTGGTGGTGTTGTACCCAGATCTTCCACCGGTAAATCATGCTTGAGAATAGGTTGGCGACGAAAAATTTCCTCAAGCTCATCTCTTTCTTTCCTAAAAGCTTCACTTTCACTATTCTCCAAATGTTGCTGCAAAGGGTTATTAGGAACAAGAACAATAGATGCACACTGCTCCATTTTAAAATCATTACTAGGCAAGTCAACTTTATAAGGAGTTTTGGTAAATTTAGAAAAGTTAAATTCATAAGGTTCACCAGCAAATCTAGTCAAAATTTTCTCTTTCTTACAATCTATAATAGCTCCACAAGTATTTAGAAAAGGTCTACCAAAAATGATAGGACAATAATCACTAGCAGCAGAACCAAGTACCAAAAAGTCAGCAGGATATTTAATCTTACCACATAGAACTTCCACATCTCGAACAATACCAATTGGAGAAATAGTTTCTCTATTAGCTAGATGAATAACCACATCAATATCTTCAAGTTCACAAGAACCAATTTCGTGCATAATCTCCGTGTAAAGTTCATAAGGTATAGCACTAACACTTGCACCAATATCACATAAACCATAATAGCAATGATCACCAATTCTAACAGATAGCATAGGAACACTAACTTGTTTGGGTTTATTAGGATGTGAAACAATATTAGAAGCATCTTCACAGAAAATAATATGACCATCCTCCACATTCTCAGTCACAAGATCTTTAACTATTGCAACAGCAGGTTCAATTTTAATTTGTTCTTCAGGTTCTTTAGGTTTCTTTTCACTTTTATTAACGCACTAGATATGACAGAGTACTCCTTCATTTTAGCAGGGAAAGGAGTTTTTCAATATAAGCTTCAGGAATAACATTATCAACAGTTTCAATCACTACACATTTGTTTACAGATGAATCAATTTTATCTTTATACGGTTCATGATACTTATCAAAATTCTTCTTAGGCAGTTCATAATGAGAGGCAAAAGCTCTATAAAGATTTGCAACAACTTGGGAATCAAGACCATATGTAGCACTCATATTACGAAATTTATCAGTATCCATAAAAGCTTCAATGCATTTATAATCATAAATTATACCTGATTCTCTATCTTTGTCATTCTCCCATCCTTCAGTATTTTCTTGGATCCGATCAAGAAGGTCCCTTTTAAACTCTTCATTCTTGCGTGTAAATGATCCAGAACAAGAAGTATCCAACAAGGTCTTGTCTTGAAAAGAAAGTCTTGCATAGAAATTATCAATAATAACATTACCAGGAAGCTCATGAATGGGGCATTTGAGCATTAAAGACTTCAATCTCCCCCAAGCTTGGGCAATACTTTCTCCATCATGAGGCCAGAAATTATATATGCGGTTCCGATCTTTGTGAATTTCACTTGGAGGATAAAATTTGGAATAAAATAAAGGCACAATGTCCTCCCAATCAATAGAATCACCATTCTTCAGCAATTTATACCAGTGCGCCGCTTTACCAGACAACGATATAGTGAATAGTTTCTTCCTAACTTCATTCATGGAAATACCTGCACATTTGAATAACCCGCATAATTCATGCAAAAATAGTAAATGATCACCAGGATGGACAGTTCCATCCCCTTCATAGCGGTTATCCATAACACGTTCAATAATTTTCATAGGTATTTTATATGGTACTACTTCCTCACCTGGCGCTTCATCCACTACCGTTGCAGTAGTAGTAGATTTCCCAAATAGAAATTGAAGAGAAGATCTCTCCATAATGATTATAGCAGCAGGCAGAAATAAAATCAGCACAAACAGTAAAGGTTTTCCTTACCAATTCCACTTACCAATAGCGCTTCACTCCCCGGCAACGGCGCCAGAAAATAGTCTTGATGACCCACAAGTATAGGGGTGTATCGTAGTACTTTCGATAAATAAGAGTGTCGAACCCAACGAGGAGCAGAAGGTGTTGACAAGCAGTTTCGATGAAGGTTTCACTGTAAATGCTCACAGACAAGTATTCAGGGGGTTTTGATATTGCAGATAAATAAAGTACAAGTAAATAAAATGCGAGAGAAATAATTGCAGCGAGTGGCCCAATCCTTTTTAGCACAAAGGACAAGCCGGTTTGTTTACTTATAATGACCAAACGTTCCTGAGGACACACGGGGATTTTAGTCTAGTGCTTTCGCTACATATAGCTGATTAATCTTCATTGTTTTGATAAGTGTTGTGTGGGTGAACCTATGCTAATGCACCGCCCTTCCTAGGACTAATACATACTTGTGATTATACCCCTTGCAAGCATCCGCAACTACAAGAAAGTAATTAAGATAAATCTAACCACGACCTTAAACTCGAGATCCTGCGATCCCTCCTGCATCGATATACTAACGGGGGCTTAGGTTTCTGTCACTCCGGCAACCCCGCAATTAGCAACCGAATACAAGATGCACTCCCCTAGGCCCATAAATGGTGAAGTGTCGTGTAGTCGACGTTCACACGACACCACTAGAAGAATGACACCACAACTTAAATATCATAACATTGAATATTACTCAACCATAATTCACTACTAGCATTTAGACTTCACCCATGTCCTCAAGAACTAAACGAACTACTCACGAGACATCATATGGAATACAATCAGAGGTAATATGATGATGAATAACAATCTGAACATGAACCTTGGTTCAATGGTTTCACTCAATAGCATCTACAACAAGTATAGAATAACACCGGGAGAGTTTCCCCTATCAAACAATCAAGATCAAACCCAAATCGTTACAGCGGTGATGAGGTGCTGCGGTGGTGATGGCGGTGTAGATGGTGGAGACGATGATGATGATGATGGAGATGATGTCCAGCTCGATGACGATGGCGATGGCGTCGATTTCCCCCTCCGGGAGGGAATTTCCCCGGCGGATTCCTGCCCGCCGGAGAGCTCTTTTCTCTCTGGTGCTCTCCGCCCCGCAGAGGCGGCTGTAACCCTTCGTGAGGATCCTCCGTGGCTTAGGTTTTCGGGACGAAGGAGTACGCGAAGAAAAGGAGCGAAAGGGTCGTGGGCCCCCGAGCATAGGGTGGCGCGGCCGGGCCAGGGCCGCGCCGCCCTATGGTCTGGGCCCACAGTGGCCCCTCTCTTCTCCCCTTCTGGCTACCTCCGTCATTTGGAAAAATAGGAATTTACGTGAAATTCCCTTCCACAGTCGATCTTCCGAAATATTGCGTTCTGACGGTGCTTTTTCCAGCAGAATCCACAGCTCCGGTGCTTGATCCTCCAATGATGATGAAACATGCAAAATAGATGAAATAACATAAGTATTGTGTCCCAATATGAAATATATCAATGAATAACAGCAAATTATGATACAAAATAGTGATGCAAATTGGACGTATCACCGCCCCCAATGTGATGGACATAAAGGTACCTCCAGCAGCTGAATCCAATAAATTCTGCGAAGAAAAATTTAGTCCTGCATAGAAGGTTTGGATGATCATCCAAGTAGTCAGTCCATGGGTTGGGCAATTCTTTACCAAAGTTTCATTCTCCCAAGCTTGAGCAACATGTTCAGTATCTAATTGTTTAAAATTCATTATGCTACTTCTCAAAGAAATAATTTTAGCGGGAGGATAATATCTACTAATAAAAGCATCCTTGCATTTAGTCCATGAATCAATACTATTCTTAGGCAAAGATAGCAACCAATCTTTAGCTCTTCCTCTTAATGAGAAAGGAAACACTTTCAATTTAATAATATCACCATCTACATCTTTATACTTTTGCATTTCACAAAGTTCAACAAAATTATTGAGATGGGCAGCAGCATCATCAGAACTAGCACCAGAAAATTGTTCTCTCATGACTAGATTTAGTAAAGCAGGTTTAATTTCAAAGAATTCTGCTGTAGTAGCAGGTGGAGCAATAGGTGTGCATAGGAAATCATTATTATTTGCATTTGTGAAGTCACACAACTTAGTATTTTCAGGGTTGGCCATTTTAGCAACAGTAAATAAAGCAAACTAGATAAAGTAAATGCAAGTAACTAATTTTTTTTGTGTTTTTGATATAGCAAACAAGATAGCAAATAAAGTAAAACTAGCAACTAATTTTTTTGTGTTTTGATTTAGTGCAGCAAACAAAGTAGTAAATAAAATAAAGCAAGACAAAAACAAAGTAAAGAGATTGAGAAGTGGAGACTCCCCTTGCAGCGTGTCTTGATCTCCCCGGCAACGGCGCCAGAAAAAGAGCTTGATGGCGTGTAACTCACACGTTCGTTGGGAACCCCAAGAGGAAGGTATGATGCGCACAGTAGCAAGTTTTCCCTCAGAAAGAAACCAAGGTTTAATCGAACCGGGAGGAGCCAAGAAGCACGTTGAAGGTTGATGGTCGCGAAATGTGATGCGGCGCAACACCGAGGTTCGGCGCCAACTAGGAACCTGCACAACACAACCAAAGTACTTTGCCCCAACGAAACAGTGAGGTTGTCAATCTCACCGGCTTGCTGTAACAAAGGATTAAACGTATCGAGTGGAAGATGTTTGCAAAGAAAACGGTAAAACAAGTAGATTGTATGCTATGTAAAGAATAGGACCGGGGTCCACAGTTCACTAGAGGTGTCTCTCCATAAGATAAAAGCATGTTGGGTGAACAAATTACAGTCGGGCAATTGACAAATAGAGAAAGGCATAACAATGCATATACATGACATGGTAAATATAGTGAGATTTAATTGGGCATTACGACAAAGTACATAGACCGCCATCCAACCTGCATCTATGCCTAAAAATTCCACCTTCGAGGTTATCATCCGAACCCCTCCAGTATTAAGTTGCAAAGCAACAGACAATTGCATTAAGTATTGTGCGTAATGTAATCAATAACTACATCCTTAGACATAGCATCAATGTTTTATCCCTAGTGGCAACAGCACATCACAACCTTAGAACTTTCTGTCACTGTCCCAGGTATCAATGAAGGCATGAACCCACTATCGAGCATAATTACTCCCTCTTGGAGTTAAGAGTAAAAACTTGGCCAGAGCCTCTACTAATAACGGAGAGCATGCAAGATCATAAACAACACATGAACAATAGATTGATAATCACCATAATCATAGTACTCTCTATCCATCGGATCCCGACAAACACAACATATAGAATTACATATAGATGATCTTGATCATGTTAGGCAGCTCACAAGATCCGACAATGAAGCACAACAAGGAGAAGACGACCATCTAGCTACTGCTATGGACCCATGGTCCAGGGTGAACTACTCACTCATCACTCCGGAGCGATCATGGCGATGAAGAGTCCTCCGGGAGATGAATCCCCTCTCCGGCAGGGTGCCGGAGGCGATCTCCGAATCCCCGAGATGGGATTCGCGGCGGCGCTCTGTAAGGTTTTCCGTATCGTGCTCTCTACTGGGGGTTTCGCGACGGAAGCTTTAAGTAGGCGGAGGGTCAACGCGAGGGGCCACGAGGGCCCAGGGCAGGCCGCGCGGCCAAGACTGGGCGCGCCGGCCACCCCTGGCTGCCTCGTGGCCCCACTTCGTTAGGTCTTCGGTCTTCTGGAAGCTTCGTGCAAAAATAGGACCCTGGGCGAAATTTCCCAATTCCGAGAATATTTCTTTACTAGGATTTCTGAAACCAAAAACAGAAAAAACAGCAACTGGCTCTTCGGCATCTTGTTAATAGGTTAGTTCGGAAAATGCATAAATATGACATATAATGTGCATAAAACATGTAGGTATCATCAATAAAGTAGCATGGAACATAAGAAATTATCGATACGTTGGAGACGTATCAAAAATCTCTGCTCGAGAGGCTGCACAGAACCATCAAACAGCCAAGAATCTCTCCAAAAAAGAAAGGTATTACCATTTCCAGGCAGAACAGTTGAAATAGCTTTGTACTTGCCCAATAACTTACAAACATCCCTCCACCAAAAAGAGCCACAAAGCTTATAAGACTGAGGTACAGAATCTTCATAATAAGCTTGCCAAATCAGACCTACCCATGGCACATCAGCATGATTATAAAACTTATCAAGATGCTTCATCAGAAGGGCCTCATTATGCTTATGAAAATCTATTATCCCCACTCCTCCTCTATGCTTTGGCTTACAAAACATATCCCAACCAGCCAGAGATTGTTTAGGCGTATCAATATTGTCCCTCCATAAACATTGTCTCAAGATTCTGTCTAGCTGTTTAATGATACCAGGTGGAAGCTCCAAGGAGCACAAGAAAAATGTAGACATGGAGGACAGAGCAGAGTCTACCAGCTGCAACCTTGCCCCTTGAGATAGAAAGCTAGAAATAGAAGTCAACCTTCTCTCCAATCTGGTAACAATAGGAGCAAGATCATTTATCTTTGGCTTTGTTGTCCCCAAAGGCAAACCTAGATATGTAAAAGGCAAAGATGCTATCTGACAACCAAAGGCCTCAGATAACTCCTTCAAAACATGCATTGGAACATTTATAGGCACCATACTGGATTTGTGATAATTAATCTTTAAACCAGTAGATAAAGTGAATCTATGAAGCACTTCTTTCAAGGCCAAAATCTGAGGCAAATCAGCAGGCATGATCAATAAAGTATCATCAGCATACTAAACAATTGGGAAATCTGGATCATCATTCTGTATTGGCAATGAAATTCTTCCCTCCTTTAACATATCATTAACCACAGATTGCAGCAGATCAGACCCCAAGACATGCAATATTGGAGATAATGGGTCTCCTTGTCTCACACCCCTCTTACAAACAAACTGCTTCCCAGGCACCCCATTCAACAGAACAGATGAAGAACCAGAAGAAAGAATGCTTTTAACCCAACCAATAGTCTTCTCATCAAAACCTTTATGCTTCATAACTTGCAAGATGACCTCATGCTCAATTGTATCAAAAGCCTTTGCAAAATCAAGCTTAAGAACAATTATGGGCTTTTTTGACACATGACATTGATAAAGATATTCAAAAGCCCATGCCACACAATCATGTATTGTTCTTGACTTGATAAAACCATATTGATTTTTATGAATGCATTGCATAATTTTCTGCTGAAACCTATTGGCCACCAACTTTGTCAAGAACTTAATACAAACATTTGTTAAGGATATGGGCCTAAAATCATTAACTGTCTCTGGTGACTGCACTTTTGGAACTAAAGTGATATAAGACCCATTAATATTCTGCAAATTGAGAGCACCCTCATGAAACTCTGTCACTAAATAAAAAATTGATGCTTAATTACTGGCCAACATTTTTTAAGAAAGTGTCCAGTAAAACCATCAGGCCCAGGTGCCTTATCAGGAGGCATCTGTTTAATTACCAACTCCATTTCTTCTTCCAAAACAGGCATAGAGATCTCCTCTAATCCCTGGACCTTTGTCAGCAACCTAGCAAGATCAAATTGCATGCTAATTCCCTCAGTCATTCCCATCCTCTCCTTATAACTTGACCATAACAGACCAGCCATCTCATCATGATCAGATACTTGCCTACCATCAGCAGCAGTAAGCATGGAAATTGCATTCCTTCTATGTCTCTCTGTGGCCATGGCATGAAAAAACTTAGTGTTGTCTTCCCCAACCTTAACCCATCTAATTGTGCATCTCTTTCTCCAATAATTACATTCCACCAAAAGAAGAGATTCCAGGTGTAGTTTCACAATTTGTCTAAAATTCCACTCAGTCAGAAATAAAGACCTCTGCTCTTCCAGGGTATCCAACAACAAAATAACTTTATTACAATTCTGTATATTTATTTTAAGCTTAGACAAACTTGTATGCCATTTTTTAAGTGCATATCTTAATGATTTGAATTTATCAGCCAACACTGCAGAACTGTATGCTTTATTTGACCTTCTATTCGAAACCTCCTTGGCACAATCCAAAAAGCCTGGCTGCTCAGTCCAAAAATTCTCAAATCGAAAAATATTTGCTTTTGGAATAACTGTATCAATGTTCACCACACATGGGATGTGATCAGAAGCAGTATTTGCTAATGGCAATCCACAGTATTGGGATATGTAGATATCCATTCAGCACTGGTAAAAAACCAATCAAGCTGCTCCAACAAAGGTTGATTTTGCATATTGGACCATGTATATTTTATCCCCTTAAGAGGCAATTCAAGCAAACCCAGCTGACCAATGATTTCTTTAAACAAGAACATGTCATTAACATCACCTCCTGGTTTATTTCTATTATCACTTGATCTAATGAAATTAAAATCACCCAGAAGCAGCCAGTTACTGCCAGTTGGTATGTGCAAGTTATATAACCATTTCACAAACTCATCCCTTAATTCACCCTGACAAGGCCCATAGACTGAAACCAAATTCCAAGATTCACCACTATGGACAGAAGTGAAATTCACAATTACTCCATATCTTTGCAATTCAACTAAACTCCAGAACACTGCAGAATTCCATAGCACCAAAATACCTCCAGAGGCACCAACAGATGGTGAATATGCAAAACTGTCAAACCTTTTGGGGCAGCAATTTCTTATTAGCTTATGGTCAATCACTTCACATTTAGTTTCCTGAATACAGATTATGGAACACTGACTCTCTTCAATTTTGGACCTTAAAGCCCTTTGATGCTTATCAGAGTTCAACCCTCTAACAGTCCATCACAAAATTCTCCATTTTCTAGTCAGTTTTGCACACATTGATAACTGCTTGAGAGAAAATGACAGACACACAGGCTACAAGCCTCATGTAACAAACAGCATATTTATAATCACCTAAAGGATTCACAAAAATAAAGTGCCCAGTACACTTATGATCACTTAAGAAGTACACAAATATGACAGGTCCAGTACATAATATAGCATGGAGCACAAAGCTTGCCAAAAGGAAACACACCTTTGGTGCCGAAGCTGTACTCATCTCGCCATCACCGTTGTACTCGACACGCCTTTGCACCTGTACCTGTGCTAGAGAAAACAAAATACTTGCATGGAAACAAAGCCCTGTACTCCTCTTGGTGCCGAAGCGGTAATCGTCTCGCCGTCACCGCTATACTCGACATGCCGTTGCACATGTACCTACACTAGAGAAAACGAACTTGCAGAGAAACAAAAGAGAAACACAACCCTGTGCTCCTCTTGGTGCGAAAGATGTACTCATCTCGCCGTCACCGCTGCACTCGACGCGCGTTTGCACTTGTACCTGCACTAGAGAAAAACGAAAACTTGCAAAGAAACAAAAGAGAAATACATCTCTGTACTCCTCTTGGTGCCGAAACGGTACTCGTCTCACCATCACCGTTGTACTCGACACGCCTTTGCACCTGTACATGCGCTAGAGAAAACGGAAAACTTGCAGAGAAACGAAAGAGAAACACAACCATGTACTCCTCCTGGTGCCGAAGCTGTACTCGTCTCGCCGTCACCGTTGTACTCGACATGCCATTGCACCTGTACCTGCGCTAGAGAAAAAGGAAAACTTGCAGAGAAACAAAAGTGAAACACGGCCCAGTACTCCTCTTGGTGCCAAAGTTGTTCTCATCTCGCCGTCACCGTTGTACTCGACACGCCTTTGCACATGTACCTGTGCTAAAGAAAGCGAAAAACTTGCACAGAAACACAGCCATGTACTCCTCTTGGTGCCGAAGCGGTACTCGTCTCGCCGTCACCGCTGTACTCGACACGCATTTGCACCTGTACCTGCGCTAGAGAAAACGGAAAACTTGCAGAGAAACAAAAGAGAAACACAACCCTGTACTCCTCTTGGTGCCGAAGCGGTACTCGTCTCGCCGTCACCACTGTACTGGACACGCCGTTGCACCTCTGCCTGCGGTAGAGAAAAAGGAAAACTTGCAGAGAAACAAAAGAGAAACACAGCCATGTACTCCTCTTGGTGCCGAAGCAGTACTCGTCTTGCCGTCACCGCTGTACTCGACACGCCGTTGCACCTGTACCTGCGCTAGAGAAAACGGAAAACTTGTACAGAAACAAAAGAAAAACACAGCCATGTAGTTCTCTTGGTGCCGAAGAGGTACTCGTCTCGCCGTCACCGCTGTACTCGACACGCCGTTGCACATGTACATGCGCTAGATAAAACGAAAAACTTGCAGAGAAACAAAGAGAAATAAGAGAAACAAACTCTTTGATGCGCCGAAGGCGCCTTAATACGAGGCGAAGCCGAGCCGTAGCACTCGCTTCGACATATGGGGTAAAGGCAAATAGGGACAACGACATATGTCTGTCATTCATTATGTTTATTAATGATTGATGCGTCGAATGCGCCTTGATACGAGGCGAAGCCGAGCTGTACCACTCGGTTGGAATTAATTTTACTTTTTTCTAATTCAAAAGTGCTACCTCCCATTAATTTTCCAGAAAACTCACAGCCCGGCAAACAAAGGGAAAAAAACAAAAACGAAAATTCTTCTGTGGTCCTGTCCAAAAAAAAATTTAAACGTACACAAAGAGGGAAAAAAGAAGCCTAACAGGTCCTCATAATGTTAACGGATCTACGGAGGTAAAGGAAAAAACCAAAACCCATAAAACGGTTCGTGTCTTTTCCCAGAAAATTGTTCCACACGCTTCACGCGTCGTCGCGAGAGCGTCGCGTGGTATGGTTGTTCCCTTGACGAAGGTTGGTCTTCGTGTAGGGGCTCCCCGTACCATATCGTTCACAAAATAAAAAGAACTGATCGACCAGCAAACGAACGCATGCTTGAGGCAGCTTGCTTACTTACCCACTGGCCTCACTCAAAAATAATTACCAACCACGCACTGGCGGACTGGCCTCGCTGACAGAAGAAAAAGTTACCAACTGGTTGATTAACAATTAATTGGTGCACGTCGTAACAAAGTTGATCAAAGTTGCAATATTAATACACGTGCGTGTAGCATTATGCATGCAACGATACGAGCCGGACCTCGCCGCCCAAATTCCACCACCTCAGCTCGATCCAACCGCCCAACTAAGAGCATCTCCAGCCAGATCGAGTGTAACTATTTGCACGGCAAAGATAGCTTCTTTGCCATGTGCCAAACATGTTTTATCTATAAAAAAACACCCAAATTAGCTGGTCTGGAAATCGAACCTAGGACACGGAGTAGGGAAAGCATGTGACATTGCCACCAAGCTAAGTGTTCGTTTGTTGATAACTATACCACGCCACACCTTTTGAGATGAGAAGAAATGCAGTTTTTGCTTCTTTGCCGTGCGCTTACACTAGGCAAAGCCTTCTTTGCCGTGCGTTTGTTAAAAACACTAGGCAAAGGATGTTTTGCCATGCGCCAACGTTGCATGGCAATGCCTAACGCCTTTGCCGTGCATCGAATCTTTGTCGTGCGGCGTGTTGGGCCATTGCCGTGCATATTTCTTTGCCGTGCGGCCTCTTCTATCGTTGCCGTGAATCGTATCTTTGCCGTGCGCTCGTGTCTATCTTTCCCGTGGCCAAGATCTTTGTCGTGCGTTTTAATATGTGCGCACTGCGGGGACACACGGCAAAGAAATGCTGCACGGCGACGCCTATTTTTCCCGTAGTGTGTTGCGTTAGGCGGAAGTCGCTCCCCAGTAGCATCCCCAAACGCCGCCCGCAAACATTAAAATAATATTTTTTATGTTTTTGCATTTTTATTTCAATAAAGAGAAGAAATATTCCACAAACTAATACATAATTGGGAACGTGGTTTACATGAAGATATAGTTTGGAACATGGTTTTCCACAAACTAATACATAGTTTAAACCATGGTTGACACAAATATAAAAGATTGCAAAAAAATTAAACCTAACTAGGTCGGGCATCGAAGGTTTCATGTGTTCGCTGCCAAGAAAGAACACTCGAGGGCACACCCAGTCACCCAAACTGGAAAATCCAGCTGGTGAGGGTGTCCCTGTTAGTTCTTCCGAGGAAGAACATCCATAAACCTTCGTGCATTTTTTCGCTGCGAAGAAACAACACTCTGAGGTAGTTCCGGCGGAAACGCGTCTCGTCGAACACCTTGACGCTCACGTCCCTGTCGCCGAAGTAGGACAACGTGAGCATGAAGCCGGCTTCGAGGCGGTGGTAGCGCGCGAACTTCTCCCAGCTGATGTGGAGGTACATCTTGCCGCGTGCGTCGTAGATCACGTCGACGATCCACCGGCAGCAGTGGCAACCATCCTCCCGCAGATGCAGCGAGCCCGGGTCGTCGTCGGCGACGAAGTCGGCGAAGTCATCCGGCAGCGTCTGGATACCGTATGGGTCGCCCTTGAGGACGGCGATGAACTCGAACATCACGGGCCCCTCCTCGTCCCGCATGTTCGACGATGAGGACGACGACGGCGGCGCAGGCAACGACGATTGTGCAGCTCTGTCACGGCCACGACCACGACCACGACCACGGCCGCGAGCTCGGCCTCCGCCTCTACCAGCCATGGCGTCGACTCTTGAGATGATGGCGGCTAGGGTTGGTGATATGGATATCCGGGCCTGGTACTCTAGGACAGCCATTGATATGATATTTGGGTCTAAGGTTGTACCAGTAGTTTATTATAATCTTGTTATTAGGAGATAATAATGTAGCCAGGTCATGCTTAGGCCATCTAGGGTTTTAATAGAGTCGTTGACTTGGGCTGTCCAAGTCGAACTAGGTTAGGCCCAATAAGAGGGCCGGCCGGCCAGCTCTCCCTCTCATATAAGGAGATGGCACGGCTAGGGTTTAGGTAGTTCAAGTTTAGTCTAAAAGTTAGGTTATACCTAGTTGCGTGTGTTCACGTGTATCATCCCTCCGGGGGTACGGCGCTGCCGTTTATCTATACTATTATCCGCTGTGAAGGTTCTTGTGTTCATCAAGGATTGTCTAGCTCTTGGTTTGAGGCGGTCGTTCATCGATCCGTTGCTTGCTGGATTCGTTCCCTCTTCTCCAGGCTGCGTTCATCGCGTTGTTGGGAGGATTCTCTACCCCATGTTCTCGCTGTGAAAGATCGGGCATCAATCAAGGTGGATCGGCTTGGATCCACCGTATCAGTTGGGGATAGAGGCGCTAGGGTTTGTGTGTGAGAGGGACGATGAGAGGCTGCCCTTTTTTATAGGCCGGAAGGAAGCGGGGGAGCGGTGGCGCTCATTAACGCCGGCACGCAGAGCTAGCCGTGACGAGACGCTTCGCTGCGCCTCTGCGGGAACTGCACCGTCGCTGTGCGCTAATAACTTCCGTCGCGAGGTAGGCGATGGTTAGGTTAAAATTCAATGTCCCGCTGACGGATCGGCCCCGCCACTTCTCGCCTCGCTTTTCGGTGTGTCTGGCGTCCCCGGTGCGTCCCCTGTGGGGCGGGGGCGGGCTCGGGGCGCCGAACAAAAAGCGGCTTTGGCCTTTGGGGGACGCGGCTAAATGTTTTTCTGTCCGACGCGTCCCAAATCGCTTTGGGGGACGCTTTGGGGGACACGACTGGAGATGCTCTAATAGACTCTAGCCGTGCAAAATCGACGCCTAACTGGTGACACCGGAATTCGCCACCAAACTTAACTTAGACACAGATATCCGTGTACCTTTTATAATGCATGTTCTATATTCAGTCTTATTTTTATTATTCTGGAGATTTATTTGTGATTAACTTTGCTTGCACACAAAGTATGCTTGCTTCGTAAGCCCCGGCTATGATGATGATGAAACATTTATCATTTCCATTGTTGAACAATTGTGCTAGGTAGAGAAAATATACGAGAGGAGGGGACAATAAGAGATAAGGGCGTCAAGTATCACACGTCACTCGAGAAGACAGTAAGCGGTAAAGAGAGCAAGAGTATGTCTTGACAACTATTTCATAATCAATCAAAATCATGCAATAACACAATTCTAATTAAAATTTTACTTTTTGCATAACATATTTATGTTTTTAATTCCGTACCAACGCACGGGTATTTGGCTAGTAAGTATAGTACAGTCTTCTCGAATAAATCAATAAAACTCAACTACTCCCATAGTTAGAAACTAATTGATGTTGTTTCTAAATTCTAATGCAAAGTTATTTCTCTGGCTAGATCGATAAAATTTTTTTTGACCATTCCAAATTAGTTCTGATGTAGTTCAATTTAGGACAAACAAATATAGAACATCAGTTATTTGTAAGGGAGGGAGAATATAAGACCAGAGAAACAACAATGTCGCATAATGCGTCACTCCGTTTCTCTTTGAGTCAAGATTTGGATGACGGCATGTTTTTTCACTTTTCCTCTTTCTTTTGAAGAACAGGTCTTCTTTTTTCGTAATATAAGAGTGAAATGACAATATTTCTTCACTTGAGCACATATTTCATGACCCCGGGGATGTGGACATTGTAGAAGTACTCGTCCCAATCGATGGTCTTGGTGTCAAAGTTGAATAGGCCACTACCGACGCCGTTGGTAGTGTGGTCATCGTCCATGGCAAGCCTGAGTTTGTTAAGGTTCACGTCATCAAAGCTGCCCTTGAACAACGAGAATGGGCCGTATAGGTCCACTAGTTGCATCACAAACCTGTGTACACCAATCGTAACAAAAGTAAATGTTTTATCCTCCGTCATCGCATCAAGGCAATATAACTACAAAAGGGTTCAACTAACTCTCGATTTAGTAACTCCTTAATTACCTGTACTTTCTTGCGAGGTTGTCATAGAGGGTGGCGATGCCGAAGATGCCACAACAGAGTATGGAGAGGAGGTGGAGGAGCTCGAGGGGGAGGCGGTACTTGAGCACCATGAAGAATTGGAAGGATGCAATGGTGCTGAAGAATCGGACCTTACGTGTGCGCACAGGGCGGCCATCGGGGCCCACCCGAGGGTTCTGCTCAAAGTATCGGATCCCAGTCCGGTATAGCACCGCGTATGGCGCAGGATGACGTAGGGACGAGGTCACGTGGTACACTGCCAGCGGATCGTGACAATGTACCTTCTTGGGCTCCAAACACGACGCGTGTGCCACGGTCGCGGCAATCATAGCGTTCACCACCATGTCACCCGGCATCTGCACCAAGGTACCAAATCAATAGATCCGTGAACTTCCACTTGGCCTTGTTGTCACACAGGTCAATTAAATGTATGAAATAGCGTGTTACTATTGGATGCTCCTACGTTAATTGTACCAATTCATTCGGTCTTGGAGCAAACATTATGTGATACTCCCTTTAACAAGTTTGTAGTAAGGCCTATAAGCTTTTTATAATTGTTAGACATTACAAGACCTCTTTTATTTATGCTAAGTTGGCATTGCACAAGCTATGTTACCCCCACTATGAGAAAATTTATTGCTACATCATATCACATCACAAGATGATAATATTAGTTTATTTTCTGACTAAAATAACTTGTAAAATTAATTACCACATCCATGATGAGGTCGAGATCAGCCAAGAAGCACGGTAGGTTCTGCTTTGCGTAGCCGATCAGGATCGCGTCGATTGTCCTACAAATACATTAAGACACGGGTTCAGTTGTTATTTAGGATATCCGTCAAACATAAAATTTGCATTTGAATCTGGGTGCAGAGAAAACAAAGTAGAGGCAGGGACGGAGGTAGAGACCCACCTGGTGCCTTCGATCCATCCAGGCAGAGGGTCGTTCTTGACGCTGGTGATGATGCTGGGCCGTACAATGACGACTGGAACTTCTTCTCCAAGCATCTCGCCCAACATAACCTCCCCCATGGACTTGGTGAAAACATACGTGTTGGGCCAACCGAAGTGCCGGGCCCTGCATGTATATATGTATCAAATCAACATTTAACATTAAGAATTAACCTTGTAGAATGTGTAGTACTCTAAAAAGTATGTCGCAGATTTTTCTAAGTACTAGTACTATATATATCTCCGAGGATATTTAAGTTTAGACAGATCTGAAACATGTAACTTTAAATGTATATAAATTGAGAGAGAAATAGTTCGCGATGATTTAAGTTCCTGGCTAGTAACCTGGCGAGGCCGAGATCCTTCATAGCCTTCCTCTGGTCCTTGGGCGACAGGTCACCATCGGCGTCCATCTGCTTCTTCAGATCCTTGGCCAGCCTCATCTCCACCTCCATGTCCAGGTAGGTCCCATCCTTTAGCGTCTCCCCGCTCCTGAATGGTCTCTCCTGCACAAGACCTTGCTTCTCGCCAGCCACGTAAGCTGCAGATAAGACCATTTATTTTATTTTAATTTTTGAAATGAATTGAATAATTTATTAGGAGGTTCATCATACTAGTACATGCACATTGGACACCCACGTACCAGTAGAGACATGGAGGAGCACCTCAAGATTCGGGCACTTCTTGGCGAAGGCGCACATGTGTTTCACTCCCATCACGTTGACGTCCAGAGCCACATCATACCTGCATACACCAACATATAGAATCCCAAACGTTAACAACGTACATTAAAGAATTCAGAGAGAAGAGAGTCGGACACATCTAAAACAATGATCATACTCCCCCTACCCATCTTATATATATTTACCGGTCGACAGAATGTGGGCACACTCTTAATTTTTTCCCAAGCTTTAGTGTGACAAAAAAAAATACAATAGTCTTGTGCGACAAAAATTTTTATGTGAAGATCTTTTGTAGAGAAATGTGCAAATTTGCATTGCTGCAACCAATGGTGATGAATAAGATGCAATCTCCTTTGCTTATTATTTCAGAAAAAGAGAAACAACATCACCATTTTTTCTAACAAACACATATAAGTAATATATAGTACTCCCTCTGTTCCATGAAACTTGTCTTAACTTTGTCAAAAAATTAACATATCTAGACATAGATACATCCAATTTTTGACATAAGCTACTGTTCTACAAATAGAAATCGGCAATTCTAGACCCTGTCCAAAAGTCCAATAATAGTACTACATAAGTCATATATAGTTGACACTTACACATAAGAACAAGGAAAATTTGTTGTTCGGTGGAAACAGAGGCAGAAGGCACAAAGAGGAAGGTATAAAATTCGTTTGGATGCTGGCAAGCTGCAGCTAGCACTGATCCTGCCTTGATGTTTTATGCCAGTGCTTGTGGCCTTGCGCGGACAATTGTGGCCGAGCCAGCGGCGAGGGCCAGAGCACCAACGCCTCTACGTCTAAGCTCGTGAGAATTGGGGGAAGCGAGAGCGGAGGGGCCGGGCTACGGTGGCGCGTGCGAGTTGTTAGGGAGGGGCGAGCCGCAGTGGCGGAGCCAGAACTTCAAACTTGTGTAGTCAGTTTAAAGTTGTGTAGTCAAACACAAGCATTTTATGAAATTTCCATTATTTTCTATTCTATTACTGCTTGTATACCTCCAAAACTGTGTAATCAGCTGACTACACAGTCTGTACGTGGCTCCGCCACTGGCGAGCCGACGAGGGGAGGCGGCCGAAATTAGGTCTGGCTTCCTCTGCGTTTCCATTTTCTCTCGCTTCTAAAGAAAATAATCGAGAGGGTCTATTGCCATAAACTAGACAACATTATGACCTTCAGATGAGGGCGAGTGAAAAGAAATCCTAAAATTTAGGATGGGCCACGGCGCACCAGCCACACTCTCAGCGCCAGTCCTTGCAGGTTAAACTATGCAAACTTTTATCAAGTATATAGATAATGATATGAAGACCTACTACACCAAACCAAATTCATCCAATATGAAAAATATTTCATGGCATTGCTATATATATTTATATTTTTACCAATATACATGGTTAAATTTTAGAAAGTTGGACTTTGACCCAACATTAGATGCAACCTATTTCGGGAAGGAGGGAGTATATACTATGGGAGGCAACGCTTGGATACTTACCTTTCGTAGAAGTTGGTGGTGGCGGCGCCGTTGATGATAACATTGAGCTCATCGGCGACTCGAAACTCCTTCAGGGTGTTGCTGTCGACGCCAAAACCCTCGCGCATCACATCACCCGCCAGCGCCATGAGCTTCTCCCCAATGAAGGAGTCGAACCCATCGCCATGCTTCTCCCTCAGGAGGCAGAACAACTCCTTCCCCACCACCTGCAAAGATTATATCCAATCACACACCCTAATATGCAATACAATCATATGTGCAAAGGAATATGCTTGGGGGTGTTCTCACTCTGTAGATTTACATGGTGAGTTTGGTAAAGCCATGAGGCCTTGTTTGGTAGTACTACTAGTGTATTTCTAAGGATTTGTGGGATTATTTCGATCAAACACTAAATTCCCATTTTTATTATAAAATTCATGTTTGGTTCTTTTGAATTTAGCTCGTTTAAATTTTACTTTTCCGCATTTGTTCCTGAACATAGTGTATTTTCTTCAATATCCAATTCAGTACCACTATCTAATCGTATTGTGATTGGAGTTTTATGAAAATTTAATACAATTGGAGATTTATCAGACTAGTCCCAACAAACCTTACCAAACACGGCCTAAATGAGTTAGTTTACACGACACCCCCTTGAGCCCCGTAATTTTTTTTGAGGGAAGCCCGGTAATTCTTATTCGTATAATGAATGCACCAACACGAAGGAGAGTGCTGGAAGTGTCAAGAATTTCATGCCACTGAACTCTCCATAGGACTTTGATGGTTTCGTCTTGTTGATAGTAGGAATACCTCCATTCCAATAAATAAGGTTGGGCCGAGGACCAAGTTTCTTGGCAGAGTAGCACACTTCGATGTGCTTACCTAGTCAATATGTTGGGCCGAGGACCTAGTTTCTTTTTTTTTCCTTTTTTGTTTTTTTTACTTCTGTTTTTTTCAATTTTTATGAAAAATTAAAATTTTCTAGATCAAAATTTGGACATTTTTTGAAATCCGATTTTCTCAAGTTTAATCATTTTCAAGGTTGAACATTACCAAAAAAAGTGAACTTTTTTAAAACAAACATTTTTTAGATTCAACAATTCTCAAAAATGAACATTTTTACAGTTTAAATTTTAGAAATTTGAACATTTTTTAGATTCTACAATTTTCAAAATTATTTTTTAAAATTAAGATTTTCCTAATTTGATTATTTTTCGAGATTGAACATATTTCGAGAATGAATTTTTTTCAAATACTGAAATTTAAACAAATTCTATTTTTTGAAATCTAAACATTTTAAAAACCAAAAAATGAGTTAAAATAAAAAACATAAAATGGTGTGAGAAAATACAAAAAAAAAAGAAACACAAAACGAAAAAGCCCGAAATGGGGCAAGACAGTAGTGGGAGTAACATAGGTAGTAACATCACACACCCTAAAATATTTTGGTGGCATGGCATGGTAATTAATGAAAAAATTGAGTAAGGTGGTAACTAGCTAGGTTAACATAACATCACACTTACTAAGACAAGATGAGTCTAAAACTTAATAAATATTACATTGCATGATACCACACATATGTTACACTTACTACCCACTATAAAGATACTAGTTAGAGAAAGTGCAATAGTATAGCCAGCGGTTAGCTATAAGAAAGATGTCATGTCATATATAGACAATATATAGGTAACAAGTACAATAGTTGGCTATAAAAATGTACTAGTTTTCCAATACATGGCCCACATTTTACTCTCATAAAGTGTCTAGGAGCACGTGCTAGAGCTGGCTCTTACATGAGAGCCCACTCATCTTCTCTCTCCTCTTCTCTCCCCTCCAACTAAGCATAAATATTATATTTAAATCATTATAACCTCCTAACTAAGTTTTATTGTACTTGCTCTTAGGTTGGCCATAGTATCATGCATCTTAGGCTCACAAAAATGTTGATGTAGCATCTAATTAATGAGGAGAGATAAGATTAGAGTAACATAGGTGGATACTGTATCATACCGTATATTACGAAAAAAGCTAATGCTAAATAGATCTTGTACACACATTTTGTATTGGGATTCTACAAAATAATAAATTTAGAAAATTATGATACTCTATAATACCACCCACTATAATGATAGTATCATAGACAAGTATCATATGCATGATACTACAATATGATACTATGCACTATGACCAACCTTACTACTTTATATTTTCTGAGAATGACTAGTCTCCCTGTGGTCCCCAATCTAAAAACGCTCATTGGAATAGGCCAAAAATCTCCTTCGTCACCGTCGATCTCATTCCCAAGTACTGCTGCGAGCCCACAGCCTCGACATAAATAACTGCGGCGTGGACGCACATGGAGGGGCCGCTGGCCACAATTGTCGACCGCACATCACACAGGTTCAAGCGGGGTTGCATTGCATGCCGTGGGCACAGTCTGGAATCTGCAGTGACCTTGCCGGCACTCTCCATCTTCCCATATCAGCGATGGCGCGTCCTCGGCCTGGTCAGATCTCGCCTCCATAGCATGCAGCCTTGTCAAGGAGGCTCACTCGCAGAGATGAGAAATAAGTAGGATTCTTCTTCTGGCGCTTTTCAGGAGAGACGTAGAGCTTGTGGCTAAATGTTTTGGCACAGAAGCCAATGAATTTTGTGGCTTACCCACTCAATCCATTAGAGTTTAAATCTCAGGTTTAATATTTTGATGTCTCATAAATGGAGAAATATTCTTTTAGTGAGGGTGACGTTTCTGTGATAGTGAGGTGTCTATGGTGGTTTCGTCAATCTCAATACTCGCAGGATCAGTTATTGAACTCGATTTTTCTAGGGTGCTCATAGGGGTAAGATGTATCTGAGTGCTTCATAGTGGTGAATATATGCATGTATTTATGAGCGTCTTTCGCAAGAAAGAAAATAGTAGCATGCACAGAACAAAAAATGAGAAAAATGGTTGGCTAAAATAAAATATATGAAATTTTCATTGGAAAACATTAGATTAGCGATTTGGGTGCAAAGGTGTATTTAAATAAACTGAATAGTGTCAATAAGTACTATAAGTATGACACAGAAAAAACGGACACACCAAGACAATGAGAGCAACTTGGACGTCTAGTTGTCTAAAATCAACTTGCAGCTTCTTAATTCTGAAACATGCGCTGCCACGACGCTGGGTGCTTTACTAGTACTACTAGGAAAGAGATTAGTGCTAGAACAGCAGGAGAAGTGATCAAGGGATCAGTAGAGGACGCCCACCTCAGTTGCAACCCTTTGCTTCGCGGCCGCGGTGTCCACCGCACGTACCGGGAGGTAGATCTTCTTCACATCTGGCTGAACCCTCAGTATCTTCTCCACCATTACTGTGTCGAAGCAAAAGGAAGATGTAGAAGAGATGAGGAAAATGCAGCAGTTCATCATGCATATGATGTGTCTTTGCAACGAGATGTATGGTATATACATACTTTTTCCAAGAAAGCCTGTGGATCCAGTGATGAGGATGCTCTTGTTCTTGAAGTATTCAGTGATCATCCCATCATCCAATGTGCCAGCCATCTTGCTTTTAGTTTCGGGTGTGTATGAGCTGGAGTGAGGGAGATCGAAGCGAGAGAGAAACAAGGATGGAAGGAAAAAAGAAAGAGGTGCTTGGTGTGAGGTTCTCTGCCTACATCCAACTATATATTTATACAACTGCATCCCTGCGACATCGGAGGATCCACACTAAACATGTTCCAACAGTACAAAGCTAATGCTTGTGACCGGAGTCGGTTTCTTATTCTATACTCTTACTCTCTACTATCCGTAATAAGCATTGTTAATTTAGTATAGAGTTATACTAAGAGGAAACACTATATTTTGAGCCTATCGGGTAATGTGCCATGTGTTCTGAAAACCATTAAAAGTATGTTTTTCTATAACGTGGAGTGACGTGGAGTCAGATAATAGCAGCGGAGCTCATGGAAGACAACTCAAGTTTAGAACATATGAAGGTTTGATGCTTGGAGATACTTAAGATGGTGGACAATATTCGCTAAGGTAAAATTTGTTAAGTTCGTGTCAAATATTATGTAGGAGTTGGCTTATGTTAAAACTCTAAGCTGTAATATGTGGGGATAGCTTACCTTTAATGTTCGGTTCAGACTCTACCTGATAATATAAGGGGTACAAGACATTATAACATATCTCGACTTGATAGCAACATGAGTGCAAGGGGAGCAAGTGGCATGTGCCGGCGCCCAACGCGGCCAGGTGCAACAGTATCAGTGGGAAGGAGTGCTCGTAGTCATTCCCTGCAGAGTAGGCAAATCGCCGAACTGCACGTACGACTGCATCTCGGTGTCTTCTTCGTGTTATGATTGCTTGATTCTCGGTAGATCGACTGTGCACCTACGATGATAGCAACCATGTTTTTGTATCAAAAAGATATAAAATAAGGATGTTTAAACATGTTTTTTTATTTACTCCACATATTAGCAAAATTTAATGTAAGTCTTTAGTTGGTTAGGATGTACTCAACTTTGAAAGATGTGTATAAAAATCACACTTGGA
The DNA here is from genome assembly GCA_030979885.1 of Lolium multiflorum. Lineage (NCBI taxonomy): Eukaryota > Viridiplantae > Streptophyta > Magnoliopsida > Poales > Poaceae > Lolium > Lolium multiflorum. The sequence goes on from JAUUTY010000488.1 coordinate 57,794, forward strand.
TTTACAGAAAGTGCAATAAGATGGCATACGAAATCTATGAGAGATTAAATATTATATTTCTGGTGAGTTTTAGGAGAGAGAATATGAAAGAAAATATACGATAAGAGGCACAGCTGCAGCACGTACTCTTAGGTAGTTTGTGATAGTGTAAGGCTAGCCATAGTGCTAGTATCATAGCTAGTATCATGCATTCTAGCCCCACCAAAAATGCTGATGTGGCAGGTAATTATGGATGAGAGAGAAGATTAGAGTATCATAGGTAGATACTGTATCATAGCGCACATCACGAGAAAAGTTAGTATCAAATAAATCTTGTACACAAATTTATATTGGGATTCTACAAATCAATTAATATAGCAAAACTATGATACTAGTCTATGATACTATGCATTATGGATCTAGTATCATACAAAAGTATCATATACATGATACTACTATATGATACTATCCACTATGGCCAGCCTAAAGCAAACCATGTATTACTCCCTCCGGTTCATATTAATTGACTTTAATATAGATATATATAGGGAGTAGTAAATTAACACACCTTTATATCTAACTATTACATATATTGGCTATAGGTTGAACATAGATGACACATCAAGGATTTATAACCACCTATTGGCTCTACTATTAAAATTTCTTTGAGAACCCAACGCATTGGAGATAGATAATACTCAAGCTTTAATTACAAGCTTTTAGCCGCGACCCGCAAAACGAAACATGGGGCCAGGTTGTTGCAATAATTTGGTCTTCTATCACTCATATTGGCCCTTTTCATGTCTTTGTTAGAGCATCTTCACCGGCGGTCCCGATAGCGGCCCCGTTAGTGTTTCGGGGGCAGGTAGCGAAAATGGGCTCACATCGGTGCGCCCCAAACGGCGCCGGCGTTTTTTCGAGCCCAATAGAAACGCCGACAACCCCGTGCCAGCCCTTTGGCGAAGGGCGCGAATCGGCGCGCCGGCGCCTCGCGGAACGACGGTTTTCGCGGAAAGGGGCGCCTTGTCAGCGAGAGCACGCGGCGGTTCGCATCGGAAACAACGCGGGGAGGTAGGTCGTCCGTGTTAATGGCCTCCCGTGCGGAAACCCAAGCGGCGAGGGCGGCGACTGGCCACGCGGCGTCCACCTACCTTACCCACGCCCTTCAATGCGCGTCCGCCGCCTCCCTTAAAACCCCAGTGGCGCGCACTTCTCTATGTTCCCCGCCTTCCAACCCTAGTCGCCGCCGTCCAACCTCCGCACAAACCTCCCACGCACCCCGCCGATGATGGCGCAGAACGACGAGGCCGGCGGTAGCAGCGGCGGCGTGCTCTGCTCGTTGCAGCTTAGCCTCGACGAGACTAACGTACTGTACTGGCACCGCATCCCCGTGCCAGTACAATACAAACTGGCGCACGGATGGCACGTCTCCAACGGCGGCTTCGCCGTGCCACCGTCGCAATTGCCAGGACCACAGACGCGAGCCCTCGCTAGGGAACGGCGGAGCCTGATGACGCTGGAGGCGAGGAAGTTTCTAGACAACACGGTCAATATCCTGACCTGGGCACGACGTGATAAGGGGTGGCCCGATATTCTCTGTAAGCAACGGTGGTGATGATGATCACGGGGTGATTGCAGCGGAGGTAACTTGATGAAGTGGATGATAACTTGTATGATGCAACGAGATCTCTCGATTGGTCCCTGTGGCCAATGCAACATCTCTCAACCCTGCAAGATATTCGCAACTCCACACACTTGCGCACGTAGCCGCCGACCACGAAGCGGTAAGTTGCAATCGTCTAATTCCCAATGGAACAACAGATCACACAAGACTTTTCAGATCTACACAATATCAAGCAATATGGTGTAGGAATTCAATAGTTTTGCAGAGCAAACAACTAAGAACTAGGGTTTATCTTAAACGTGGTCTAAAGCAGCTAGGGGGCGTCCTGGGCACTTATATAGGTGTCCCGGACGACCTCAGGTCGAAAAAGTACGAAAATAACCGACCTAGAATAGATCTGGTCGAGACAGACTCGGACACGGCCGGTCTGGGGGCCGGTCGATCGGGCCTGGCTGATGATACATAAGTAATAGGACTTATGTAGTATAAAGTTCTGATCAATCAAAGTATCATTTAGGAACAAGTTCACCTATTGTTTAAGTAGCTTCGCACGAGCTCTTGTAATAGGTCCAATCCTAACTTCATTGGACTTGAGCTTCACAGCAGGTTCATCTTCACTTTGGTAATGGCGGAGGTGGGTTCGATCCCCACGGTCGGCGCCAATTGACGAGGGAACACCTCGGCAATGCCTACGGATTGTAGACTAGGGTTTTGGGAGAGAGCGACGATGGAGATTCCGGGGACGAGATTAGGCACACGACGTACCCAGCTTCGGGTCCCCTCGGTGGAGGATCCTACGTGTTGCTAGCAATCCACTATATGAACACAAGTATCTTTACAGGTGCCGCCATTGGTGTAGCTATGTTGTCTATCTCTATGTCTATCTCTCTTCCTCCTTATTTCGGGTGCCTTGGCTAGCTTTATATATGCAACCAGCCTAGGGTTTTACAAGAGTCCTAGTCGACTACTTCTTCGGGTTGCCTTGTTGGGCCTTCTCCATATTGGGTCTTCTCCATATTGGGCCGAGCCAGGTATACTAATAATGGGTACCCGAAGGGTATGCCCATGTCAGTAGGGATGTCCTCATCATCTCCCCCCCCCCCCCTTCAAAATGCGTCGACCCCGACGCTCCAAGGTCTTCTCCGTCATATGGTGTCAAATCAGCAACATTGAAAGAATTACTGACACCAAACTCATCAACTGGAAGATCTATCGAGTATGCATTATCATTTATCTTGGCAAGCACTTTGTAAGGACCAGCACCACGAGGCTTCAACTTAGACTTCCGCAGCTTCGGGAACCTATCCTTGCGAAAATGTACCCAGACCATATCACTCGGCTTGAACAACATCTCCTTACGCTTCTTGTTCATCCTTGCAGCATTGCTCTTGCCTTTCTTCTCTATCAACTCTTTAGTCTTCATATGGATCTTTCGCACAAAATCTGCCCTCTTGGATGCCTTCATATTAACTCTCTCATGTATGGGTAAAGGCAACAAGTCAAGTGGAGTAATGGGTTTGAAACCATACACCACCTCAAAAGGACACAGCTCCGTGGTAGAATGCACCGCCCTTTTGTAAGCAAACTCCACATGCGGCAAACACTATTCCCACTCCTTCAGATTCTCCTTGATCATGGATCTCAACAATTGTGACAATGTTCTATTCACCACTTCCGTTTGACCATTAGTTTGGGGATGACAAGTAGTACTGAACAGTAGCTTCGTCCCCAGCTTTCCACAGCGTCTTCCAGTAGCTCATAAACTTCACGTCACGATCAGAAACAATAGTCTTCGGGACTCCATGTAGACGTACAATCTCCCTGAAAAACAGGTTAGCAATATGCGACGCATCGTCGCTCTTGTGGCAGTCAATAGAGTGTGACATTTTAGAAAATATGTCCACTACCACAAATATAGAATCATGGCCTCTCTTAGTACGCGGCAAACCCAACACAAAATCCATACTTATATCCTCCCATGGTGTAGTAGGTGCCGGTAAAGGAGTATACAAACCGTGAGGCTTCAGCTTGGACTTGGACTTGTTGCAAGTAATGCATCTCTTCACATACCTGTCCACATCCCGCCTCATCTTTGGCCAATAAAAGTGGTCAGCTAGCATGAATAGCGTCTTCTCACGCCCAAAGTGACCCATCAAACCTCCAGCATGTGATTCCTGCAATAAGAGCAAACGCACAGACGATTCTGGAACACATAGTTTGTTAGCTCTAAACAAGAACCCATCATGTATATGATATTTTTCCCATGCTTTACCAATAGCACACAAGCGATATGGTTCAGCAAAATCATGATCAGTAGCATACAAATCACATAGTACTTCTAATCCAGGAATTTTAACATCAAGTTGAGATAATAGCATATTCTTCCTAGATAGAGCATCAACAACAATATTATCTTTTCCCTTCTTATGCTTAATAATGTATGGAAAAGACTCAATGAACTCAACCCACTTGGCAAGACGCTTATGCAAAGTAGACTGAGCTTTCAGGTATTTTAAAGCTTCATGATCAGAATGTATGATAAATTCTTTTGGCCACAAGTAATGTTGCCAAACCTCAAGGACTCAAATTAAAGCATACAATTCTTTATCATATATAGGATAGTTCAACTTAGCACCAGATAGTTTCTCAGAAAAATGTGCAATTGGGCGACCCTTGATGTCTACGGGTGCTTCTATTCTTGTAGACAGTGTTGGGCCTCCAAGAGCAGAGGTTTGTAGAACAGCAGCAAGTTTCCCTTAAGTGGATTACCCAAGGTTTATCGAACTCAGGGAGGAAGAGGTCAAAGATATCCCTCTCAAGCAACCCTGTAATCACAAAGCAAGAAGTCTCTTGTGTCCCCAACACACCAAATACACTTGTCAGGTGTATAGGTGCACTAGTTCGGCGAAGAGATAGTGAAATACAAGTAATATGGATGTATATGAGTGGTAATAGCAATCTGAATAAAACATGGCAGCGAGTAAACATGCAACAAAACAGTAAACAAACGGAGATTCGATGCTTGGAAGCAAGGCCTAGGGATCCTGCTTTCACTAGTGGACACTCTCAACAATGATCACATAATAGGACTACTCTACACTCTTTTGTTGGATGATGAACACCACTAACTATGTAGGATTACACGAACCCTCAATGCCGGAGTTAACAAGCTCCACAGTATTCGGTATTCATGTTTAAGTAACCTTAGAGTGCAAGATAGATCAACACAATTACACCAAGAACTAACATAGCGTGCACACTGTCACCATCACACCATGAAGGGGGCATAGATCACATCAACACTATCATAGTAATAATTAACTCCATAACCTACAAGAGATTATGATCATAATCTACGCCAAGTACTAACACGGATGCACACACTGTCACCGTTACACCGTGAAGGAGGAATAGAGTACTTTAATAACATCACTAGAGTAGTACATAGATAATATTCAACTAGATCACATAAAGAGAGATGAACCACATAGCTACAGCGAGCCCTCAGCCCCGGGGGTGAATTACTCCCTCCTCATCATGGAGACAGCGATGGTGAAGATGGCGGTGGAGATGCCTCCGGGCAATTCCCCGTCCGGCGGGTGCCGAACGAGACTGTCCCCGAATTGGAGTTTCGCAATGTGGCGGCGCCCCGGAGTTTTCTGGAGTTTCATCAATCGGTGTCGAAGTTTTAGGTCACGACGGCTTAAATAGGCGAAGAGTCGGAGTCGGAAGAGTCCCGAGGGGCCCACCCCATAGGGTGGGGTGACCACCCTCTGGCCGCGCCGGCCTATGGGGAGGAGGCCCTGGGCCTCCCCCTGGCTTGCCCTTCTGGCTCCGTGAGTCTTCCGATGAAATAGAATTTTTGTAATTTTTCTGGATTTTTCCGAGCACTTTGGTTTTTGGGCCTTTTCTGCAATAAACAGACATAATAAACAGAACTGGCACTGTGGCATCTTGTTAATAGGTTAGTCCAATAAATGCCATAATATGATATAAAGTGCAAGCAAACCATGTAGGTATTGTCATAAAACAAGCATGGAACATCAGAAATTATAGATACGTTGGAGACGTATCAGCATCCCCAAGCTTAGTTCCTACTTGTCCTCGAGTAGGTAAACGATAAAAGATAATTTCTGAAGTGACATGCTACCAACATAATCTTAATCATACTATTGTAAAGCATATGAGATGAATGCAGAGATTCGAAAGTAATGATGAAGATAATGAGTAAACAAATGAATCATATAACAAAGACTTTTCATGAATAATACTTTCAAGACAAGCATCAATAAGTCTTGCATAAGAGTTAACTCATAAGCAATAAATTCTTAGTAGAAAGCTTTGAAACAACACAAAGGAAGATATAAGTTTCAGCGGTCGCTTTCAACTTTAACATGTATATCTCATGGATAATCGTCAACACAAAGTAATATAACAAGTGCAATAGGTAAACACGTAAGAATCAATGCACACAGTTTACACAAGTGTTTGCTTCTAAGATAGAAAGAATAGGTAAACTGACTCAACAATAAAGTAAAAGAATAGTCCTTCAAAGAGTAAAGCATCGATTGCTATATTTGTGCTAGAGCTTTGATTTTGAAAACATATAGAGAGAATAAAAGTAAAGTTTTGAGAGGTGTTTGTTGTTGTCAACGAATGGTAGTGGGCACTCTAACCCCCTTGCCAGACATACCTTCAAAGAGCGGCTCCCATTTTATTTTTATTTTTGGGTGGCACTCCTTCCAACCTTTGCTTTCACAAACCATGGCTAACCGAATCCTTCGGGTGCAGCCAACAATCTCATACCATGAAGGAGTGCCTTTTATTTTAGTTTTATTATGTTGACACTCCTCCCCACCTTTGCTTTCTCAAGCCATGGCTAACCGAATCCTTCGGGTGCCTTCCAACAATCACATACCATGGAGGAGTGTCTATTTTTGTTAATTAATTTGGGACTGGGAATCCCATTGCCAGCTCTTTTTGCAAAATTATTGGATAAGCGGATGAAGCCACTAGTCCATTGGTGAAAGTTTCCCAACAAGATTGAAAGATAAACACCACATACTTCCTCATGAGCTATAAAACATTGACACAAATCAGAGGTGATAAATTTTGAATGGTTTAAAGGTACACTCAAGCAATTTACTTTGGAATGGCGGAGAAATACCATGTAGTAGGTAGGTATGGTGGACACAAATGGCAAGAATATTGGCTCAAGTATTTGGATGCATGAGAAGTATTCCCTCTCGATACAAGGTTTATGCTAGCAAGGTTATTTAAAGCAAACTCAAGTATGAAATGGTGCAGCAAGACTCACATATAAACATATTGTAAGCATTATAAGACTTTACATCGTCTCCTTGTTGTTCAAACACCTCAACCAGAAAATATCTAGACTTAGAGAGACCAATCATGCAAACCAAATTTTAACAAGCTCTATGTATTTCTTCATTAATAGGTGCAAAGTATATGATGCAAGAGCTTAAACATGAGCACAACAATTGCCAAGTATCACATTATCCAAGACATTTTACCAATTACCACATGTAGCATTTCCCGTTTCCAACCATATAACAATTAACGAAGCAGTTTCAACCTTCGCCATGAAAATTAAAAGCTAAGAACACATGTGTTCATACGAACCAGCGGAGCATGTCTCTCTCCCACACAAGCATTTATTCAAACAAAAACAAAAACAAAAACATACAGACGCTCCAAGTAAAGTACATAAGATGTGACCGAATAAAAATATAGTTTCAAGAGAAGGAACCTGATACTTTGTCGATGAAGAAGGGATGCCTTGGGCATCCCCAAGCTTAGATGCTTGAGTCTTCTTGAAATATGCAGGGATGAACCACCGGGGCATCCCCAAGCTTAGACCTTTCACTCTTCTTGATCACATTATATCACCCTCTTCTATTGACCCTTGAAAACTTCTACCACACCAAACTTCAAGCAAACTCATTAGAGGGTTAGTGCATAATCAAAATTCACATGTTCAGAGGTGACACAATCATTCTTAACACTTATGGACATTGCACAAAACTTCTGAAAGTTAATGGAATAAAGAAACCCATCCAACAAAGCAAAAGCGGCAATGCGAAATAAAAGGCAGAATCTGTCAAAACAGAACAGTTCGTAAAGACGGATTTTAAAATGGCACCAGACTTGCTCAAACGGAAAAACTCAAAACTAATGAAAGTTGCGTACATATCTGAGGATCACTCACGTAAATTGGCATAATTTTCTGAGTTACCTACAGAGAATTAGGACCAGATTCGTGACAGCAAGAAATCTGTTTCTGCGCAGTAATCCAAATCTAGTATCAAACTTTCTATCAAAGACTTTACTTGGCACAACAATGCAATAAAAATAAGATAAGTAGAGGTTGCTACAGTAGTAAACAACTTCCAAGACACAAATATAAAACAAAGTACTGTAGCAAAATAACACATGGGTTATCTTCCAAGAAGTTCTTTCTTTATAGCCATTAAGATGGGCTCAGCAGTTTTAATGATACTCTCGCAAGAAATAAGAGTTGAGGCAAAAGAGAGCATTTAAGTCTAACACACTTCCTATGCAAAGAAATATTGTACACAAATGAATTCATGAAGAACAAAGTGACAAGCATAAGAGGATAAAACACGAGTAACTTCAAGATTCTCAACATAAAGAGGGAAATTTAATATTATTAAGATGCCTATAACCATGTTTCCCTCTCTCATAATAACTTTCAGTAGCATCATTTATGAAATCTACACTATAACCATAAAACATTCTTATCATGGTTCATATGCATAAGGGTGTCATTATTTTTGACATAAGAAAAACTCTTCTCATTAATAGTAATTGGAGCAGGATCATTGTTGAGAATTTGAACATGGTAAACAAGTTGCATACTAAGGGAATGGTTTTTGGCAAGCCCATCATAACTATGACAAGTTTCATAAGGATAATTGTAACATGTGTCATATACATCTCTATAGAAATTATCTAAACCAGAATATGTAATATCATCATTTTCACTAAAAGTAGAGGTCTCAAATATAGGATCTTCAAGCACAACATCCCCAAGCTTAGAGCTTTCAATATCATCGTTTAAGGGGACATGAATAATGCTATCATCATTAATTTCATAATTAGTACCAAAGAGATTTCCAATATCAAAGGTAGTGTGCTCATCCAAATCATGATCGCTAATGTATGTAAAGGGCATAGGAAGATCATCGTATTCAGATTCATTATCACAATAATCATTAGGAGCAACATACTTACGGTTACCTAGCGTTATCTCATTCACGCGGGGATACGCCGTTACCTCTTTCTCTTTATTCTCCTTCTTCTTCTTCTTCTTCTTCTTCTTCTTCTTCTTCTTCTTCTTCTTCGTTTCCTTCTTCTTCTTCTTTTCCTTCTCCTCGTTCCCTTCTTTAGGAGGAAGAGGCTTGAAGAGTGGCTTGTCCGCATAACCTGATTTACTTTTAGAAACAATAGAAGAAACTTGGGAGGATCCCTCCTTTTCATTAATTAGTTGAAAACACACAGCGGTCCTATCATATTTTGGCAAGGTGTCATCTTCTAAAATATTTTGTATGTAAGTATTTGTATGGCTATTATCAATGCAATAAGAAAGACACCCATGCAGGACATCATCAATATCAAGATCGTTAATATCTAACAAAGAAAATTTTCTTGATAACTCTTCACACTTCAAAAATAAGGTAAGTTCATCATGCTGATTAGGAATAATTTCATCATCACAATACAAATTTGCAGCACTCATGGGGTTCGAATTATCATTGGAGGAGCATTGAAAATTAAAATGACCAACTCTATGGCAAAGTTCACAAATAAAAGGATAGAGGGCACACACTTTTTCTCCAAGATCATCTAGAGCCCTAGACCACTTTCTAGTTTTTTCATTCCTATGATGGATACAATATTCTTCCTCAATTTGATTAATTCCACAAGGTCTATGTATTCCACAAAAATTAACATGCTTATAGGAAATAGCATTTTCAGAAGTTTGAACATGTTCATTGCAATCATTAATAACAGTTTCATCCTTCATGCAAGCGTCTTTAAAAGGTTCATGATACTTATCAAAATTCTTCCTAGGCAATTCAATGTGAGAAGCAAAAGCTTTATAAAAATTTGCAACAACTTGAGAGTCAAGACCATAGGTAGCACTCATATTTCGAAATTCATCAGTATTCATAAAAGTTTCAATACATTCATAATCATAGTTTATACCTGATTCTTTACCTTTGTCATTCTCCCAATCTTCAGCGTTCTCCTTAATCCGATCAAGAAGGTCCCTTTTAAACTCTTCTTTGTTGCTCGTGAATGATCCAGAACAAGTAGTATCCAGCAAGGTCTTATCTTGAAAAGAAAGTCTTGCATAGAAATTATCAATGATGATATTACCTGGAAGCTCATGATTGGGGCATTTGAGCATTAAAGACTTCAACCTCTCCCATGCTTGGGCAATACTCTCTCCATCATGAGGCCAGAAATTATATATATGGTTTCGATCTTTGTAAATTTCACTTGGAGGATAGAACTTAGAACAAAATAGAGGCATAATATCCTTCCAATCAAGAGAGCGCCCGTCCTTCAGCTTTATACCAATGCGCCGCTTTACCAGATAGCGACATAGAGAATAGTTTCTTCTTCACTTCATCCATAGAGATACCTGCAGTTGAATAACCCGCATAATTCATGCAAAAACAGTAAATGATCTCCAGGATGGACAGTTCCATCCCCTTCATAGCGGTTATCCATAACACGTTCAATAATTTTCATAGGGATTTTATACGGAATACTTTCAGCAGGTGGATTTAAAATATCAGAAGCATCATTAGAGTTATCGCATATGGGAGATAAAGCATTATCAGAGCAAAATATTTCTTCCAAAGTTGAGGAGCAAAAAAGATTATTTTTATGTAAACTAGCTTCCCCAAGCTTAGACTTCTTCATAGCATTAGCAGTAATTGCATTCATAATAATAACATTGCTACTATCATGTAAATAAGGTTCCATAGGTTTTTTAATTTTTGTATCAAACAATTCTAAATCAGGAAAAAGATTAAAAAGCTCACTAATTTTTTGTTGTTTTCCATTATGCCTAACTAGTGTAAATAAAAACAAGAAACAAAAAGATGCAATTGCAGGATCTAAAGGAAATAGCTTCGAGCACACACACAATGGCGCCGAAAAGTACTGTTACCTGGAACCGAAGTATGAGTGCCTTTTACCTTTCCTCCCCGGCAACGGCGCCAGAAAAGTGCTTGATGTCTACGGGTGCTTCTATTCTTGTAGACAGTGTTGGGCCTCCAAGAGCAGAGGTTTGTAGAACAGCAGCAAGTTTCCCTTAAGTGGATTACCCAAGGTTTATCGAACTCAGGGAGGAAGAGGTCAAGATATCCCTCTCAAGCAACCCTGTAATCACAAAGCAAGAAGTCTCTTGTGTCCCCAACACACCAAATACACTTGTCAGGTGTATAGGTGCACTAGTTCGGCGAAGAGATAGTGAAATACAAGTAATATGGATGTATATGAGTGGTAATAGCAATCTGAATAAAATATGGCAGCGAGTAAACATGCAGCAAAACAGTAAACAAACGGAGATTCGATGCTTGGAAGCAAGGCCTAGGGATCCTGCTTTCACTAGTGGACACTCTCAACAATGATCACATAATAGGACTACTCTACACTCTTTTGTTGGATGATGAACACCACTAACTGTGTAGGATTACACGAACCCTCAATGCGGAGTTAACAAGCTCCACAGTATTCGGTATTCATGTTTAAGTAACCTTAGAGTGCAAGATAGATCAACACAATTACACCAAGAACTAACATAGCGTGCACACTGTCACCATCACACCATGAAGGGGGCATAGATCACATCAACACTATCATAGTAATAATTAACTCCATAACCTACAAGAGATTATGATCATAATCTACGCCAAGTACTAACACGGATGCACACACTGTCACCATTACACCGTGAAGGAGGAATAGAGTACTTTAATAACATCACTAGAGTAGTACATAGATAATATTCAACTAGATCACATAAAGAGAGATGAACCACATAGCTACAGAGCCCTCAGCCCCGGGGGTGAATTACTCCCTCCTCATCATGGAGACAGCGATGGCGGTGAAGATGGCGGTGGAGACGGCGGTGGAGATGCCTCGGGGCACTTCCCGTCCGGCAGGTGCCGGAGCCGAGACTTCTTGTGGAATTGGAGTTTCGCGATGTGGCGGCGCCCAAGGTCTTTCTCGGAGTTTCGTCAATCGGTGTCGAAGTTTTAGGTCACGACGGCTTAAATAGGCGAAGAGTCGGAGTCGGAAGAGTCCCGAGGGGCCCACCCCATAGGGTGGGGTGACCACCCTCCGCCGCGCCGGCCTATGGGGAGGAGGCCCTGGGCCTCCCCCTGGCTTGCCCTTCTCTCCGTGAGTCTTCCGATGAAATAGAATTTCTGTAATTTTTCTGGATTTTTCCGAGCACTTTGGTTTTTGGGCCTTTTCTGCAATAAACAGACATAATAAAAGAAACTGGCACTATGGCATCTTGTTAATAGGTTAGTCCAATAAATGCCATAATATGATATAAAGTGCAAGCAAACCATGTAGGTATTGTCATAAAACAAGCATGGAACATCAGAAATTATAGATACGTTGGAGACGTATCAACCCTCTTGCATCAACACACCACCAATTCCAATACCACTAGCATCACATTCAATCTCAAATTGTTTATTGAAATCAGGAAGTGCAAGCAACGGTGCAGAAGTTAACAATCTCTTCAGTTCGTCAAAAGCATGATCTTGGGTTGCGCCCCACTCAAAGACAACACCCTTTTTAGTTAATTCATTCAAAGGTGCAGCAATAGTACTAAAGTTGGGCACAAATCTTCTATAAAACCCAGCTAGACCATGAAAACTTCTAACTTGACTCACATTCATGGGAGTAGGCCAATTTTGAATAGCTTCAATTTTAGACACATCTACTTCTACTCCATGCTGAGAGACAACATAACCCAGAAATATGACCTTGTCTTTGCAAAATGTGCACTTCTCTAGATTACCATAGAGTTTATTATCACGCAACACTTGCAAAACATGTCGAATATGTATAGTATGATCAGGTCATCAAAGTACACAACCACAAACTTGCCAATAAATTCACGCAAAACATGGTTCATCAGTCTCATGAAAGTGCTAGGTGCATTAGTCAAACCAAAAGGCATTACTAACCACTCATATAAACCAAATTTTTTTTAAAGGCTGTTTTCCATTCATCCCCTTCTTTTATCCTAATTTGATGATAACCACTATGCAAATCAATATTAGAGAACACAACAGCACCACTCAATTCATCTAGCATATCCTCTAAACGGGGAATAGGATGACGATATCGAATAGTAATGTTGTTTATAGCTCTACAATCTACGCACATACGCCATGTACCATCTTTCTTAGGAACTAAAATAACAGGAACATCACAAGGACTAAGGCTTATGCGGATATAACCTTTGTCGAGTAGCGCTTGTACTTGCTTCTGTATCTCCTTCGTCTCTTCGGGGTTCGTTCTATATGGTGCCCGATTGGGTAGCGAAGCTCCGGGAATCAAGTCAATTTGATGCTCAATACCTCGCAATGGTGGTAGTCCTGCGGGTACCTCATCCGGAAACACGTCGCCAAATTCCTGCAAAACATTAGAAACACCAAGAGGAAGAGGGGTCATGTCGTTAGAAACCAAAACCGTACCCCTGTACAAAAGCACAAGAGGCATGGCCGTAGGATCCTCACTAAATTCTCTCATGTCTTCTTTGGTGGCTAATGAGACTAAGGAATTCACTCTCTCACTTTTCGTTATATCACTCACAATATTACAATTCTCTCGCCTATCTAAAGAAGCATCCTCCAAGTTTACTTCAACTTTCTGACGAGATTCATTGACAATTTGCTGTGGTGTCATAGGTTGTAAGTTGATTTTCTTGCCCTTGAACTCCAAGTGATATGTATTGGCACGGCCATTGTGTTGCACAGAACGGTCATAGAGCCAAGGCCGACCCAATAGTAGGTGACACACCGTCATAGGAACCACATCAAAATCAATGGAATCCTTATACGGTCCAATAGCAAATTCAACACGCACCATGTGGTTTACCTTCATCTCACCATTGTCGCTCAACCACTGAATATAGTATGGATGCGGGTGCGGTAGATACTTCAACTTCAGCTTGGTACACAACTCTTTGCTTGCTAAATTGCGGCAACTCCCGCCATCAATAATGACCTTGCAAGCCTTGTCAGGACCAACTAAAGCCTTTGTTTGAAACAAATTGCAGCGCTGAGTAGATGCACTAGGCAACACATTAAGAGCACGCTGCGACACAACAATGGTGCGAGCATCAGACGGATATGCATCTTCACCATCAGTGTCATAGTCATCATCTTCTGGAGCATTAGGATCAACATCATCTCCAGTCTCATACTCATTGTCCTCATTGATAATCATGACTTTGCGGTTAGGACAATCTCTCTTGAAGTGACCTTTGCCACCACATGTATGACAAGCCATATCACGATTGCGCGCGGTAGACACACTAGAACCACTCGTACTTGCAGCAGATTCAGACTTCTTTGTGTTAGACACATTGGAGAACGGCTTGCTAGGCGGAGTAGAGTAAGGGGCGGAGCGCGTCGAAGGCGCCGGCGCCGTGGATGCGGGCGCGCGGGGTGTAAAACGCCCAGCTCCCGTAGCACGACCTTTCACCTTTGCTTCTTCAGCCATCTGTGATTCAGCTTCTCTTGCATGATGTAACAATTGATTCATATTGGTGTAACTGTAGTGACGAACAATGCCTTTGATATCATACTTCAATCCGTTGAGAAAACGCTGCATTGTCATCTCTAGAGACTCACGGACACGGCCACGCTGCATAAGCAACTCCATCTCCATGTAGTACTCATCAACAGTCTTCACACCTTGCCTCAATAAGGTCAACTTATCATATATTGTACGCAAATAATTAGTGGGCACAAAGCGAGAATTCATTGCTTCCTTCATAGCACGCCATGTGACAATAGGCTGCTCACCATCCTCCTGGCGATTACGAACCAGTGCATCCCACCAACGCAATGCATAGCCATCAAATTCGGAAGAAGCAAGCTTGATCTTCCTATCTTCAGTGTAGTTCGGATGTAAGTTCCATAACTTCTCAATCTTGAGCTCCCAAGTGAGGTATTCTTCCACATCAGCTTCTCCTTCAAACTTGGGTATGGAAAACTTAGGCTTACCCAAACCATCTTCCTCATCATGTCCACGACCATTGCGGCCAAGCGGAGCTCAACCACGAGGGCGATCACCACGACCAGGTACTTCATCAGGGTCTTCATCTTGTTGTTGCTGTCGATTTGTAAGGTTCTCAACAGACATTTGCAAAGTTCGAAGAGTGCGTTGAATATCCGTCATTTGATCTTGCATTGTAGTGACGGTCTCATTAGTAGCATCCAGCTTTTGGGAGATCTCTTGGACCGTCCCTTTAAGCTCATCATCCTGAGCGCGGAATTCACGTCGCATCTCATTACGAAGAGCCTCATACTCCCTCCATGTGATGAGATCTGCAGAACTCTTGTTTTCCTGGTTAACAAGTTTTTGATCACTAGCAGACATCGTTAGTAGATTAGTGCACTAAATCAAAAATATATGGTGGTACTCTCACAACTCACTCAAAACTGATAAGAAAAGGAGATCTTACCGTTCCAAAGTAAATTAGTGTTGCTTACCACTTGTAGTAACAACTAGTGCACGGATGTAGCGAAGCGAATATCAAGGGTATAAGAACAAATCACACGGCAAAGCAGGGTATATGTGGGGCTGTAGGTGGGCTACCTATTTGCACCACCAACAAGCTCTAGCGCTGACCGTAGACAACCAATGATACTCACACAAGGCGATAAATGTGGAAATTCAACTATATGGAGTAAAGGTTGCAATGCACTCGAGAGACACTAGCAAAGCTCAACGAAACAGGCACAAGATTGCTCAACTACGGGTGCAGTAAAGTAAACTTAGGCCTTCACTTGATTCTACTAGCACTTCACTTTTCTTTTTGGATTTTTCTTTTGTAACGCAGCTATGTAGCTCTTTTTGCTTCTTTTCTATTTTTTTTTTGATTTTATGACACAACTCCTTGATAACACGGCCAACAAGATATGCAAAGCACCAAAACCCTAATGAGCAGCCTGTCGAGCGGTAAAACTAGTCTCTTCTGGGGAAGTTCCTAGTCACTTATATCGATAGGCTGTGTCTATGGTTGGGAACAAGCACACTGTACGCTATGTGGACTCGGAGTAACAAAACTGAAACTAGATGATAATAGAGACTCAAACCCTAACAATACTAGATGCAAGAAAAGATACGCAAAAACAACTACGAAAAGCAACTAAAACTTGAAATTAGTGCAATCTAAAGCTATGGCAAACCCTAAACCTAATTTTTTTGGCCTTTTTTTTTGATAGGAAACACTCACAACTCAACTATGGGGTGGATTGTGGATGGCTTACCGAAGGAACCCGAAAATCTGATACCAAGATGATAAGGGGTGGCCCGATCTTCTCAGTAAGCAACGGTGGTGATGATGATCACGGGGTGATTGCAGCGGAGGTAACTTGATGAAGTGGATGATAACTTGTATGACGCACGAGATCTCTCGATTGATCCCTGTCGCCAATGCAACAGCTCTCAACCCTGCAAGATATTCACAACTCCACACACTTGCGCACGTAACCGCCGACCACGAAGCGGTAAGTTGCAACCCTCTAATTCCCAATGGAACAGCAGATCACACAAGACTTCCATTGGGAATAAGAGGGTTAAACCCCCGCCGTGGTCGGCGTACGCAAGTGTGGAGTTGCGAATATCTTGCGGGGTTGAGGCGGTTACGTGGCAGCTGTGATCATCCACTTCATCATTACCTCCGCAATCCACCGTGATCATCATCACCCCGTTGCTGCGGGAGATCGGGCCACCCCTTATCACGACATTTCGAAGACGACCGCGCTGTCGAGATCGCGTGGGGGCCCGACCGCTCCCGCGGTCGGAAAAGACCGCTGCGTCAGGAAGCTCGTGCAGCGGATCATCGTCTGCCGTCGCTCGCACGCGCTCCTCCGCGCCTCCTTCCGGAGGCATCGTCATCCGCGACGAGGTGAGGCACGCGTCCTCTGCTCCGGCCAGTCGGAAGACGGGGTCGGGCCACCACTTCCGCGGGCGAAGAAGAAATGGTGGCAGAAGGAGGCGCAGGCGTCCCTCCGTGGTGACGACGATGAGGTGGAATTCCCCGGCCTAAAGTTCATGGTCGGCCGCTCCGTCGACGAGGACTACCACCATATTACGCTGGACCCGCGGCAGGCGGCGGTGTGTCCGCCAGGGACCACGGCGCCAACTTCGTCGACCTCGTTGGACCATTGGAGCTGCCGGCGCCAAAGGAGGAGGTGGCCGACGAGGACGACATCTGATCCTTCGGGGCATCCAGCGACGACGGCGACGGCCTGGACTTCAGCGCCTTCGACTCCCGATGCCGCTATATTTTTTAGTTTTTTAGTTTAAATTCGCGTTAAATTTGTACAAATTTCGTTCGAACTTCGTATGATATATTGTTTTTCAAATTTGATTTTAACTTTTAAAATCTATCAGGATCGCTGGTTTGGGGGCGCCGGTGGGAGAGCAGCATCCCCAAATAGAGAATAAAATGCCGGTGCCTTCATACGGCAGTGCCAATACCCCTACCGTCGTATATTTAGGGGCTGCCGGTGGAGATGCTCTTACACACGGAAGATCCTCTCCATGTGCGGTGGCAAAGATCCCTGACACCCAAAAAAATCAATCGTGTCCACGCAGCCCAGTCAGACTCCTTTGTGGGGTCATTGAGCATGCAAAGCATCTCGGTAGCGTGACAAATGCGTCACACACGGTTGGCGGACATGAGCTGTCTTCGTACTGGTTGTCATCCCACATGTTGCTTCATCTGGTGATCGTGTGCAATATATTTGCGACCTTGATTCCGCTTCCATCGTTTCTCTTTCTCTTTCCCATCTCAAACGGTGATAAATATATAAAAAATAGTCGTGTGTACACTACGTTTCCAAGGTTGCAACATGGTATTCTGTACGGCTTGTGTAGCCTCTTCGCCTGTCTTTCGTGTGCCATATTAAGCGTTATCGGCGATGCAGCTTTCTTTGTCGTGCTCAGGGTACTGTGAAGATTTGTTGTGTCTATATTTGTCGATTTTTCACATTTTAGTGATTTTTGATTATCCTTTATATTAGTTGCAGACACAGAAGATGTTTTATGAACATAATATGGACAATAGTTCATCAACTGTATATTGTCAATTATTTGCAAATCTTTGTCTCTCGGAAAAGAGGGTGACAACACCTAACAAATAATTGTCGTTTGTAGCGAAAAATGGATATCGTAGAAAAAAAATCAAAATTTTCCAATTTTCGAGAGTGGCCAAATGGCTCTCGAGCTACATGTAGCATGTTTTTAGAGAAATCCGAAAATGGGATTTGGAAGTTTTAAAAAAATCTGAACATAAATTCTTGACATAGATAATAATAGTCTACAAGTGTGCAAAATAAATAATTCATTTTTTTTGTATTTTAGTCTCAGCAAAAATGACAAATGTGTGGATCTGAGTGTGATAAACAATGCACATTTTGAACAGTTGAAATTTGTTATTTTTTTGTAGCCTAGAATACAACGGAATTTCAAATGAGAATTTTCACAATGGTAGAGTTCAACACTGTATGCACCTAGATTTTTGTTTCCGGTTTTATAAATGCCATTTTCGATTTTTTTCAAAAAAAGTCACCATGGACGTCGGGCTCCATTTATGGTTTCTGATTATTTTCTGTTTACAAATAAACATCCAAGTAGGTGATAGTATTGTGCAAAAAAAAGTAGGTGATAGTAGCAAGCATTCTTTTTTGTTTGGTGTTAAACAACACACATATTTTCTAGAGTGCAGCACAAAAAATAGTAAGGTAACATAATGGAGACAAGTTTACGCAAACATGGGAAAGAGGACGCGTCGCTCACCGGAGGTCTCAGACCATTTTTAGGGATGACAGAGTCAGAAGGGATCGTTTCTGTGGGCAAGGCAGAGGTTAACAACGAAGACGACCTTGTGGGAGTCAGAAGTATAACTAGTATGGGCCCATCAGTAGCCCGATACATTAGAGAGAGAATTCCTTATTTGACACTACTTAAAGTTTAGGTTCCTTATTTGACCCTGAAAAACTGTTTATTCCCTCTTTGACATCTAAACTTTATTTTCTTCCCTATATGACACTGCCGTCAATTCTGTTAACTCCCTCCGTTATCATTAATTTTCTTGGACTATTTTACCTTTTCCTCGGTTGATATAGAAGAAACTAGAAAAAAAAAAAACGCTTGCGGTAGGCCGTGACCAATTCGGTGCAGAAACTGTCGTCCGTGTGGCTAAACTAGCGACTTAATCTCCGCGTACATAGCTAGTTTAGGTTGTTGCTTTTTCCAAGCTAGCTCCGCTTGCCGCATGCAACGCGCGCAGCTAGCATCTACCTTCTCTTGCTTTATTTTTGCTGCATGCACATGCACGCGCGCAGCTAGGTAGTTTTAGTTCACCTGTTATGCATTTTTTCTGCTTTTAATTGCTCTACAATTACTGCTTCCATACATGCACAAGTGTAGATCAAGGACCTGCTTCAATAAATTTGAGCCAACTTCTATCGAGGAGTTCTCTGCCCATATTCTGCCAATTTTTGTCATGTAAAGAAATTAGTCACATACTGAACTAGGGGTAGAAACATCATTTTACATTTAAAGCTAACACTGTTAGTGTTCAGAATGCACTAGAGTGTCATATAGGGAAGAAAGTGAAGTTTACATGTCAAATAGGAAAGAAAAAGTTTTCCAAGACCAAATAAAACATTGAAATTTTAAGTAGTGTCAAATAAGGAATTCTCTCTACATTAGAAGGGTACGTTGCAGGCATAAGATGGGCACCCTCCAGCTATAGAAGTACAAGAGAGGAACTCGGTTCTAGTTGCACGACTAGCTGGCTGATGCACTGTGAACCGGGGGGTATACTTGGGGAACAACCAGGATAGACTCACTCAAGACTACGAAGGCGGAAACGTCCAACGAAATCTACTCATCGTTGCTCATACTTTATTCTTCCAATATAATGTCTGAAGGGACGAGTAAAGAACCGATTAAGGTTTTAAATACTCCCTCCCTCTCAACTTAGGATGCATATTACTTTTGATCATAGTCAAACTTTGTAAACTTTAATTAAATATATCGAAAATTATAGCGAGCAGTCCAGTTTCAGTGCAAGACTGCAGTTGCTATATTATTATATGCACATGACCGTTACGCAGCGCTCTGGCAATGCGGTGGGCGACGCGGGTGTTGATCTCGTCACGCCGCCGCCGGCAATCGTTCAGGCACGCAGTAAGGGCGGCAAGTCACCGGAGCGTCCTCTCGGTGGACGTTTTTGGGTGCTGGAGTTGGATGATGAAGACGGTGACGAGTCGGAGGAGATTTCGCCGCTCGGTGACATCGGATCCCTTCGCCATCTTTGTCGCTCCCCGGAAGCGGAGAAGGACAGGGATCTGAAGGAATCCTCTCGGGAGTTAGTGAGGAGGGCGATCAAGCGTGTCAACGGACAACAAATGCAGCATAGAGCTGCCATGGAGTTCATGGCGACTGAAGGTAAGTCGTCCTCTCCGATCAAGACGCCGTTGGGCAGGTATGTCCTCAGAATTAAGCCACTGATCATGCCCATTCTTGAGCCGTCTGTGTTCGATGATGATGGTCAGGAGGGCTGGACCGTCGTACGCCGGAGGCGTTGATCGCCGGTGTCTGGTGTGAGATAGTCTGATCCGATTTTTTCGGAGGTTTCAAAATCTCGTGGCATGGGCCCGAGGAACATAAGGCCTCGTTCAGACTCGGTTTGTGTTCGGGGTAGCCCAAAGTTGCCGATTCACCGCAGGCCCGTGCGTTCCCTCTCTGATCGATCTGCTGAGACCGATCGACCAGTCCAAGTAAAAGTCGGAGGCGTCATCGCTGGACGAGCCTTTCGTCATTTGCTAAGGTTTTCGTGAAGAAAGTTCGAGAAGGGGGAGCAGGTAGTACAGAGACGGAGTTCCAACCTGCCGATGAACGGAGATGGAGGCAATGGTGGATTCCATCCTGGTCGGGGTGGTTTCAACCACGGTCGTGGAGGTTTCCAAGCCCGCGGGGTGATACGTCTCCAACGTATCGATAATTTCTTATGTTCCATGCTACTTTATTGATGATACCTACATGTTTTATGCACATTATATGTCGTATTTACGCATTTTCTTGAACTAACCTATTAACAAGATGCGAAAGACGATTGTTTTCTGCTGTTTTTGGTTTCAGAAATCCTAGTAACGAAATATTCTCTGAATTGGACGAAATCAACGCCAAGGGTCCTATTTTGCCACGAAGCTTCCGAGAGACCGAAAGGGATACGAGTGGGCGACGAGGCGCCGCCACCATAGGGCCGCGCGGCCAGAGGGGGCGCCGCCTATGGTGTGGGCTCGTCAGCCCTCCGACTGCCCTTCCGCCTGCTTATAGCCTCCGTCGCGAAACCCCCCGAGAGAGCCACGATACGGAAAACCTTCCAGAGACGCCGCCGCCACGAATCCCATCTCGGGGGATTCGGAGATCGCCTCCGGCACCCTGAGAGGGGATTCATCTCCCGGAGGACTCTTCATCGCCATGATCGCCTCCGGAGTGATGAGTGAGTAGTTCACCCCTGGACTATGGGTCCATAGCAGTAGCTAGATGGTCGTCTTCTCCTAATTGTGCTTCATTGTTGGATCTTGTGAGCTGCCTAACATGATCAAGATCATCTATCTCTAATACTATATGTTGTGTTTGTCGGGATCCGATGGATAGAGAATACTATGTTATGGTGATTATCAATCTATTGTTTATATGTTGTTTATGATCTTGCATGCTCTCCGTTATTAGTAGAGGCTCTGGCAAGTTTTTGCTCTTAACTCCAAGAGGGAGTATTTATGCTCGATAGTGGGTTCATGCCTCCATTGACACCTGGGACAGTGACAGAAAGTTCTAAGGTTGTGATGTGTTGTTGCCACTAGGGATAAAACATTGATTCTATGTCTAAGGATGTAGTTGTCGATTACATTACGCACCATACTTAATGCAATTGTCTGTTGCTTTGCAACTTAATACTGAATGGGGTTCGGATGATAACCTGAAGGTGGACTTTTTAGGCATAGACGCAGTTGGATGGCGGTCTATGTACTTTGTCGTAATGCCCGGATTAAATCTCACTATATTTATCATATCATGTATATGCATTGTTATGCCCTTCTCTATTTGTCAATTGCCCGACTGTAATTTGTTCACCCAACATGCTTTTATCTTATGGGAGAGACACCTCTAGTGAACTGTGGACCCCGGTCCTATTCTTTACATCGCATACAATCTACTTCAATACTTGTTTTACTGTTTTCTTGCAAACAATCATCTTCCACACAATACGGTTAATCCTTTGTTACAGCAAGCCGGTGAGATTGACAACCTCACTGTTTCGTTGGGGCAAAGTACTTGGGTTGTGTTGTGCAGGTTCCACGTTGGCGCCGGAATCCCTGTTGTTGCGCCGCATCACATTTCGCCACCATCAACCTTCAACGTGCTTCTTGACTCCTACTGGTCCGATTAAACCTTGGTTTCTTACTGAGGGAAACTTGCCATTGTGCGCATCATACCTTCCTCTTGGGGTTCCCAACGGACGTGTACATCTACGCGCATCAAGCAAATTTCTGGCGCCGTTGCCGGGGAGATCAAGACACGCTGCAAGGGAGTCTCCACTTCTCAATCTCTTTACTTTGTTTTTGTCTTGCTTTATTTTATTTACTACTTTGTTTGCTGCACCTAAACAAAACACACAAAAAATTAGTTGCTAGTTTTACTTTATTTATTGTCTTGCTCTCTATATCAAAAACACAAAAATTAGTTACTTGCATTTACTTTTTCTAGTTTGTTTTATTTACCGTTGCTAAAATGAATACCCCTGAAAATACTAAGTTGTGTGACTTCAAAAACGCAAATAATAATGATTTCCTATGCACACCTATTGCTCCACCTGCTACTACAGCAGAATTCTTTGAAATTAAACCTGCTTTACTAAATCTTGTCATGAGAGATCAATTTTCTGGTGCTAGTTCTGATGATGTTGCCCATCTTAATAATTTTGTTGAACTTTGTGAAATGCAAAAGTATAAGGATGTAGATGGTGATATTATTAAATTGAAAGTGTTTTCTTTCTCATTAAGAGGAAGAGCTAAAGATTGGTTGCTATCTTTGCCTAAGAATAGTATTGATTCATGGACTAAATGTAAGGATGCTTTTATTGGTAGATATTATCCTCCCGCTAAAATTATATCTTTGAGAAGTAGCATAATGAATTTTAAGCAATTAGATACTGAACATGTTGCTCAAGCATGGGAGAGAATGAAAACTTTGGTAAAGAATTGCCCAACCCATGGACTGACTACTTGGATGATCATCCAAACCTTCTATGCAGGACTAAATTTTTCTTCGCGGAATTTATTGGATTCAGCTGCTGGAGGTACCTTTATGTCCATCACTTTGGGGGCGGCTACTAAGCTTCTTGATGATATGATGATAAATTACTCTGAATGGCACACGGAAAGAGCTCCACAAGGTAAGAAGGTAAATTCTGTTGAAGAAACCTCTTCCTTGAGTGATAAGATTGATGTGATTATGTCTATGCTTGTGAATGGTAGATCTAATGTTGATCCAAATAATGTTCATTTAGCTTCATTGGTTGCTCAAGAAGAAAATGTTGATGTGAATTTCATTAAAAATAATAATTTCAACAACAATGCTTATAGGAACAACTCTGGTAATAACTATAGGCCATATCCTTCTGCTAATGGTAATGGTTATGGTAATTCTTATGGGAATTCTTACAACAATAATAGGAGTACCCTCTGGTCTTGAAACTATGCTTAAAGAATTTATTAGTACACAAACTGCTTTTAATAAATCTGTTGAGGAAAAACTTGATAAAATTGATATTCTTGCTTCTAGAGTTGATAGACTTACCTCTGACGTTAATCTTTTAAAATTGAAAGTTACGCCTAATAATGATATTGATAATAAAATTACTACTACAGCAAATGCCATCCAAGTTAGAATTAATGAGAATATAAGATTAATGGCTGAATTGCGTGCTAGGTGGGATAGAGAAGAAAGTGAAAAACTAGCTAAAGAGAATAATGTAGCTAAAGTTTGGACTATTACCACCATTAGTAATGATAATGATTCACATGTTGCTGCACCTCCTACTATCAGTGGTAAAATAATTGGTGTTGGCAATGTTTCTACTCCTAGTGCAAAGCGTACAAAACTGCCTGAAATTGCTAAAACTGCTGAAACTGCTTGTGATAAAACTGCTGAAATTTTTTCCAACCTTGGGAACAATGATCCCATTGCTGTAGCTCATAATGATTTAGATTTTGATGATTGTCACATCTCTGAAGTTATAAAGTTCTTACAAAAACTTGCTAAAAGTCCTAATGCTAGTGCTATAAATTTAGCCTTTACAAAACATATTACAAATGCTCTCATAAAAGCTAGAGAAGAGAAACTAAAACTTGAAACTTCTATTCCTAGAAAGTTAGAAGATGGTTGAGAGCCCATCATTAAAATGAAATTCAATGACTTTGAATGTAATGCTTTATGTGATCTTGGTGCTAGTATTTCTGTTATGCCTAAAAAGATTTATGATATGCTTGACTTGCCACCATTGAAGGATTGTTATTTGGATGTTAATCTTGCCGATAATGTTAAAAAGAAACTGTTGACGTCAGAAACCCACCGGCGGGCAGTGACTGGTCAACACCGTAGAGCCGGGAACGACTAGGGCTGCGGCTGGCCCCAGTCCCCGAGCGATGGTCGCGCGCCGATGCGAGTTGCAAGGGCGTGCCACCCGACCTATACCTGGTCGGAAGGTGTGGATGATGCCTCGCTTAGTTTCCTGCAGGGCACACACGTACACGTTAAATACGAGCCTCGATCGGCTCTCAGGTTGTCCTGTGAATCGGCTCATGGAGCCGATTCACCCATGATTCGTCCGAGGTGGCCGAATATATGGTGGTCCTGCTTGATCATGATAAAGCATATGAGATCCACGACGATCTGGGGTTTTCACCGCATAATCGGATCATCCTACTCACGATTGGGCCTCGCGCTCACGCACGGTAAACGTAAGCCAGCCCTAGACAAGGCCTAAAAACCAACACTAGGTTGATCCTCGGAACGTCCCGTCTAGGGGCAGCAAACTACACCCTGCATGCCGCTGGATCCTCCAACCCTTTGTAAGGCCTAACTATTGCAGATATTAAACTAATCCTTGATGAATCAAGGAGCGACCGTAACGGATCAGATCTACTAAATAACGATCAGCGGGGTGCCGCCCCACCCATGATGAGGCAGGGACGGCTAGATGCGCAAGGGTTGCACTACGACAGCATATGATACTAGGAACAATGCTAACCCTAACACATCTATGATAACTACGTTGCTCGCCATCAAAAGGCTTCAGTACGAGCAACGCATGAACAACTAGGCAGGCTCGTGCTGCCTAGATCGCGAGATGCGATCTAGGCGACATGGTGCTACCGGAGGAACCCTCGAGACGAAGGAGTTGGCGATGCGCCGAGATTGGTTTGTGTTGAACGTTGGTTGTTGTTTATTCCATAAACCCTAGGTACATATTTATAGTCCAGGGGACTTTCTAATGGGGCGTGCACTAAACCGTGCACGAGACAAACTCTAATTTCTAAACTAAGATACACGGGCTAGCTAGCCCAAACTTGGTAAATAAGGCCGATTCACATATCTCTTCTATATGTATATCTTCAAGTCCATCTTGATCGCGGCCCACCTCTGACTTGGTCAAATTCTGGTGATAACACATGCCCCCTGGTTTTGGAAATGACATTTCCAAAATCATTACGCTTTCTTTCGCCGGGTCATGTCGTGGCAGAACTGTTGCAGCAACCGTCATCATGACGCCTTGTCTTCCCCACTTCTCTGTGAAATTTGACAGCTTTAACATCACTTCCTCGGAAACTGCAATGGCATTGAATCCCCACTAGGCTCCTCATTATTTAACCATGCCAACTGACCAGTTCTCTTCATCCCCTTCCTCTGCTCTAGCGGTCGACACCAAAAAACCCTCGCCTTCTGTAGCAATGTCTTCCTCTTCCTCCTCCGCTTCCAGCTTCTCCATCCAATCGGCGCCGAAGAACAAGGAAGAGGACGATCCTCGCTCCGGGGCGAACCCCATTCCCTCCGACAAGGAGAAGGAAGAAAAAAGAGCGGAAGGGACTGAGGTTTCCCCCTCCACCAAGCTCCCGCCGAAGAAGCGCTCCCGTATGTGGGCGGACAGCGAGGACGACGATGATGACGAGGAAGAGGAGGATGAGGAGGAGGAAGACGATTCCTCCTCCGCGGGATATCCTCCAACGAAGCGCCTCCGCACCTGGGCGGATAGCGAGGATGATGATGATGACGAGGAGGAGGAGGAAGCTCCAGCCGACAGCTGGGACAGCGATGGCGAGGAGCTTCCGGGGAGCAGCGCCGACGATGACGGCGATGATGAAGACAGCGACGACTAGTGGAGTAGGACTAGCAGTTAGTAGTGCACTAGGCACCAGATCCCTCTTTTGGGAGCCCTCGGCTCTTCTTGTAAAGCCGTATCTTTGAATTAATAAGAATTGCTCGTTCGATCTTTCTTTCATTAATTCAATCTCCATCTTCCTGCTCACCACACCAGGACCGATAGCAAACGAATCGGATTATCATTTTTCTGACCATGGTCTTTTGCAATTCCACAGCCGATGATTGTTCATCGGCTAACCTGAGCAACCAGTCTCCTTCCCTTTCTTGCAGCAATCCCCAATCGGCTCTTGAGAATATGGAGCATCCACTAGATCAGCTGCCCCCCGAGCCTTAGTCAAGGCGAGGACACCAGCAAAGACGTGCTCCAGGGCACTCGTGAGGCGATGGCGGCGACATCGGCTTTTGTTTTTTTTTGGTTTTTTTACGCGATTGCATCGCCCATACTTTGATCGTCCCCTTTGCTGGCCGATTCTAATCGGCCTCCCTACCTTAGTGCCCATCATCCCACATGCTCGGGAAATATTTCTTGAGGTGTTGACCGTTTACGGCCACTGGGAACTTCTGCCCGTCCAATTCTTCCAACATGTATGCATTACCCTTCAAGGCTTGGACGACTTTGTACGGACCGTGCCAATTAGGAGACCACTTGCCATATGCCTTGTCCCTGGTTCCTAACGGCAACACAGCTTCCCATACCAGGTCGCCAACCTGGAACTCCTTTGGCCTAACCTTCTTATTGTAGGCCCGAGCTACCCGGGCCTTGTTTTCCTTGATCTTTTCCAACGACCAAAGCCTAAGCTCTGTTGCGTCTTCAATGGTGTCACTCATCAAAGTTGCATATTCGTCTGCCGTCAGGTCGTCCTGAAACGTGACACGTCTTGATCCAGCCGTAATCTCCCAAGGTAATACGGCTTCTTGCCCATAAACAAGCTGGTACGGCGAAGTTTTTATAGCTCCATGGCATGACATGCGGTAGGCCCATAACGCCTCTGATAACTTCTCATGCCAATCCCTTGGGTTTTCTTCAATCTTCCTCTTGATCAGCTTGATTAAACTCTGATTGGACGCCTCAGCTTGCCCGTTCGCCTGAGCATAGTACGGAGATGATCGGATCAGCTTAATCCCCATGTCATCGCAGAATCCCCTGAACTCTTTAGACACAAAGACCGAGCCTCCATCGGTCGTGATGGTTTGGGGAATCCCGAACCTATGAATCACGTGTTCTTTCACGAACTTAATCACATCTTCTGATTTTACCTTTTTCATAGGGACGGCCTCCACCCACTTGGTGAAGTAATCTGTGATGGCCAAGATAAATTCATGTTTCTTACTCGAAGCCGGATGGATTTTTCCAATCATGTCCATGCCCCACCCTCGGAATGGCCAAGGTTTGATGATCGGGTTCATTGCTGATGCCGGTACCATCTGAATCTTTCCGAACATCTGGCATGCCTGGCATCCTTTGTAGTAATTGAAGCAATCCTCAAGCATGGTGGGCCAATAGAACCCTGAACGCCTAATTAGCCACTTCATTTTGTGAGCCGACTGATGAGTTCCACAGGCGCCTTCATGCACCTCATGTAAGAGCCGATTAGACTCAGTTGGTCCCAGGCACTTGAGTAGTAACCCTTCCAACGTCCTGTAGAACATGTCGTCTCCTATGAGGACATACTTCATGGCTTTGTATCTTACCCGCTTAGGTGCCCCCCGAGCCGAATCTTTTAAGTATTTGAAGATTTCGGCTCTCCAATCATCTTGTTCCAGGAATTGGACCTGAACTTCTGACCCCTCAGGTGTATCTATGTAGCCTGACGCCATTTGCGCGAGGTTGTTGGCCTCGGTATTCTGGGATCTTGGAACCCAATTGAAGTTGATGTATCGAAACTGTGTCATTAGCTCACGGCATTCCATCCAATATGGGAAAAGCGATTCACTCTCGCACTTATATTCATCCGTGAGCTGGTTGATCACCAACTTGGAATCTCCAAACAGTTCTACTGCTTCCGCTCCAGCTTCTAGTAGCAACTCCATCCCCTTTCGTATCGCTTCATACTCCGCCACGTTGTTGGTGCAGGGGGTCGACAACCTGATGGAGAAGGAGTACTCCGTCCCTCTAGGCGATACGAGCAGAATGCCGATGCCGCAACCACCGTCGCAAGCCGATCCATCGAAGAACATAGCCCATGCACGTATGGATAGTGCTGCTATATTGGTATTGATTCGCTCAGCTATGAGATCGGCTAATGCTTGTCCTTTGACTGCTTTCGCAGGCTGATACCGCAGGTCGAACTCTGACAACGCAAGCATCCATTTACCCAATCGTCCTTTCAACACGGGGGCCGACAACATGTGCTTGACAACGTCGGACTTGCATATGACGAAGATCTCTGCCGTCAAAAGGATATGGTGCAGCTTGGTACAGGTGAAGAACAGACAGAGGCACAATTTCTCGACCTCAGGGTACCTTGTCTCCGCGTCCAACATCCTTCTGCTGAGGTAGAAAACGACCCTCTCAACGCCGTCGTAGAGTTGCACCACCACCGAGGCGATGGATGTGTCCGCTACTGACAAGTAAATGTAGAACGGCCTGTCTTGTTGGGGCGGCACTAGCACGGGCGGTGTCGTCAGATACCGTTTGATGTCATCGAACGCCTGCTGCTGTTCTGCCCCCCAGTGAAATTCGTCATCGGACTTAGTCTTCACTAAACCCATGAACGGCTCGATCCGTCCTGACAGGTTAGAGATGAATCGGCGAACGAAGTTGATCTTGCCGATAAGACGTTGTAGTTCCTTCTTCGTAGTGGGCGGCTGCATGGTGCGCACTGCCTCCTGACTCTTCAGGCCGATCTCAATTCCTCGCTCATGGACCAAAAATCCTAGGAACTGACCGGCCGTCACCCCAAAGGCACACTTCTTTGGGTTCATTCTCAGTCCGAACTTTCGAGTTCGGTCTAGTACATGTCGTAAATCTTCCAAGTGTCCCTTCATGGAGACAGATTTGACCACCACATCATCAATGTAGATCTCCACCAGCTTGCCGATCAGATCGTGGAATATATAATTCATGGCTCTTTGATACGTCGCGCCGGCATTCTTCAACCCAAAGGTCATGACCACATACTCAAACAAGCCTACTGCCCCTGGTACTCTGAATGCAGTCTTGTGTATGTCTTCTGGGGCCATGAAGATCTGGTTGTAGCCGGCGTTGCCATCCATGAAGCTTAAAACCTTGTGGCCAGCAGCTGCATTGATCAAAGTCTCTGCCACAGGCATCGGATATTCATCTTTCGGAGTAGCTCTGTTAAGGTCTCGGAAGTCGATAGCCACACGCCAACGGCCGTCCTTCTTTTCTACCGGAACGATACTGGATATCCATTCCGCATACCTGCATGGCCTGATGAATCCGGCAGCCAACATCTTCTCGATCTCTTTCTTGACCTCTTCTAGGATTTCGGCCTTCATTTGTCGTGCTCGTTGCTGGAAGGGCCGAAATCCTTTCTTCAGGGGGAGTCGATGTTCGATGATGCTCCTGTCCAGCCCAGGCATCTCCGTGTAGTCCCATGCGAAGCAATCTGGATATTCTTTCAATAGAGCCACCATCTGACCCCTGAGCTGTGGGTCTAACTTCCTGCTGATAAAAGTCGGCCGCGGCTTATCCCCGGGGCCGATGTCGACTTCCTCTAGCTCGTCAGCCGAGGTGAACCCAAACCCCAACTTTCCGTCACCTGTGAGGTCGACGCCGAATACTGGGAGAGCTGGTGGTGCGTGCAATGTGGTCCGATTGCTGGGATCGGCTTCTTCTTCATCCTTGCTGTGAGAGCAGCCGCCCTCATCATTGCCCTCACCAGGGTGGTACCCAAGTTCCACCACATTGGCGCTGCCGCCATGGGAGCGGGCGTCGTGGGAAGAGCCGATGAGGTCGGCTTCGCGGAGGACCTTGACTTCGCCATTCCGATCCTCGTACTCGACCGGGGTGTTTTTCGCCATCTCTGATGTGGATGGCGAGGTGGTTGTCGTTGAAGATTGTCCCACCGGGCGTGCCAGAATGTGTTGACGTCAGAAACCCACCGGCGGGCAGTGACTGGTCAACACCGTAGAGCCGGGAACGACTAGGGCTGCGGCTGGCCGGTCCCTCGAGCGACGGCCCGCAAAGCCTCCTGGTCGCGCGCCTGCGAGTTGCAGGCGTGCCACCTGACCTATACCTGGTCGAAGGTGTGATGCCTCGCTTAGTTTCTGCAGGGCACACACGTACACGTTAAATACGAGCCTCGATCGGCTCTCAGTTGTCCTGTGAATCGGCTCATGGAGCCGATTCACCCATGATTCGTCCGAGGTGGCCGAATATATGGTGGTCCTGCTTGATCATGATAAAGCATATGAGATCCACGACGATCTGGGGTTTTCACCGCATAATCGGATCATCCTACTCACGATTGGGCCTCGCGCTCACGCACGGTAAACGTAAGCCAGCCCTAGACAAGGCCTAAAAACCAACACTAGGTTGATCCTCGGAACGTCCTGTCTAGGGGCAGCAAACTACACCCCATGCCGCTGGATCCTCCAACCCTTTGTAAGGCCTAACTATTGCAGATATTAAACTAATCCTTGATGAATCAAGGAGCGACATAACGGATCAGATCTACTAAATAACGATCAGCGGGCCGCTGCACCCATGATGAGGTACAGGGACGGCTAGATGCGCGAGGGTTGCACTACGACAGCATATGATACTAGGAACAATGCTAACCCTAACACATCTATGATAACTACGTTGCTCGCCATCAAAAAGGCTTCAGTACGAGCAACGCATGAACAACTAGGCAGGCTCGTGCCTAGATCGCGAGATGCGATCTAGGCAGCATGGTGCTTACCGGAGGAACCCTCGAGACGAAGGAGTTGGCGATGCGCCGAGATTGGTTTGTGTTGAACGTTGGTTGTTGTTTATTTCATAAACCCTAGGTACATATTTATAGTCCAGGGGACTTTCTAATGTGGGCGTGCACTAAACCGTGCACGAGACAAACTCTAATTTCTAAACTAAGATACACGGGCTAGCTAGCCCAAACTTGGTAAATAAGGCCGATTCACATATCTCTTCTATATGTATATCTTCAAGTCCATCTTGATCGCGGCCCACCTCTGACTTGGTCAAATTCTGGTGATAACAGAAACCTTTGGGGAGGATTGATAATGTGCGCATTACGGTTAACAATAACCTTGTCCCCGTTGATTTTGTTGTCTTGGATATCGAATGCAATGCATCTTGTCCTATTGTGTTGGGAAGACCTTTTCTTCGAACCGTTGGTGCTGTTATTGATATGAGGGAAGGTAATATTAAATATCAATTTCCTCTCAAGAAAGGTATGGAACACTTCCCTAGAGAATGAAGTTGCCTTTTGATTCTATTATTAGAACAAATTATGATGTTGATGCTTCTACTCTTGATGTTACTTGATTTGCACTTTCTGCGCCTAGCTGAAAGGCGTTAAAGAAAAGCGCTTATGGGAGACAACCCATGTTTTTACTACAGTACTTTGTTTTATATTTGAGTCTTGGAAGTTGTTTACTACTGTAGCAACCTCTCCTTATCATGTTTTTGTGCCAAGTAAAGTTTCTATGTTAAAGTTGATGTTATATTTGGGATCGCTGCGCAGAAACAGCATTGCTGTCTGTCACGAATCTGGGCACAAGTCTCTGTAGAAAATTCGAAAATATCTGCCAATTTACGAGCGTGATCCTCAGATATGCGCAACTTTCATTAGTTTTGAGTTTTTCCATTTGAGCAAGTCTGGTGCCACTTTAAAATTCGTCTTTACGGACTGTTCTGTTTTGACAGATTCTGCCTTTTATTTCGCATTGCCTCTTTTGCTATGTTGGATGAATTTCTTTGATCCATTAATGTCCAGTAGCTTTATGCAATGTCCAGAAGTGTAAAGAATGATTGTCTCACCTCTGAATGTGTGAATTATTAATTGTGCACTAACCCTCTAATGAGTTTGCTTGAAGTTTGGTGTGAAGGAAGTTTTCAAGGGTCAAGAGAGGAGTATGATATACTATGATCAAGAGGAGTGAAAGCTCTAAGCTTGGGGATGCCCCCGTGGTTCATCCCTGCATATTTTAAGAAGACTCAAGCGTCTAAGCTTGGGGATGCACAAGGCATCCCCTTCTTCATCGACAACATCATCAGGTTCCTCCCCTGAAACTATATTTTTATTCATCACATCTTATGTTCTTTACTTGGAGCGTCGGTTTGTTTTTGTTTTTGTTTTTGTTTGAATAAAATGGATCCTAGCATTCACTTTGTGGGAGAGAGACACGCTCCGCTGTTGCATATGGACAAATATGTCCTTAGGCTTTACTCATAATGTTCAAGGCGAAGTTTCTTCTTCGTTAAATTGTTATATGGTTGGAATTGGAAAATGCTACATGTAGTAATTCTAAAATGTCTTGGATAATGTGATACTTGGCAATTGTTGTGCTCATGTTTAAGCTCTTGCATCATATACTTTGCACCCATTAATGAAGAAATACATAGAGCTTGCTAAAATTTGCTTTGCATATTTGGTCTCTCTAAGGTCTAGATAATATCTAGTATTGAGTTTTGAACAACAAGGAAGACGGTGTAGAGTCTTATAATGTTTACAATATGTATTTTATGTGAGTTTTGTTGCACCGGTTCATCCTTGAGTTTGCTTCAAACAACCTTGCTAGCCTAAACCTTGTATCGAGAGGGAATACTTCTCATGCATCCAAAATCCTTGAGCCAACCACTATGCCATTTGTGTCCACCATACCTACCTACTACATGGTATTTCTCCATTCCAAAGTAAATTGCTTGAGTGCTACCTTTAAAATTCCATCATTCACCTTTGCAATATATAGCTCATGGGACAAAATAGCCTTAAAAACTATCGTAGTATTGAATATGTACTTATGCACTTTATCTCTTATTAAGTTGCTTGTTGTGCGATAACCATGCTTCTGGGGAACGCCATCAACTATTCTTTGTTGAATATCATGTGAGTTGCTATGCATGTCCGTCTTGTCTGAAGGATCTATCACCTTAATGATTGGAGCATGCAAATTGTTAGAGAAGAACATTGGGCCGCTAACTAAAGCCATGAATCATGGTTGAAGTTTCAGTTTTGGACATATATCCTCAATCTCATATGAGAATAATAATTTTGCTACATGCTTATGCATTAAAGAGGAGTCCATTATCGTTGTCCATGTTGTCCCGGTATGGATGTCTAAGTTGAGAATAATCAAAAGCGAGAAATCCAAAATGCGAGCTTTCTCCTTAGACCTTTGTACAGGCGGCATGGAGGTACCCCTTTGTGACACTTGGTTGAAACATGGCATTGCAAAGATCCGGTAGTCCAAGCTAAGTAGGACAAGGTGCGTATTAGTATACTATGCATGAGGCTTGCAACTTGTAAGATATAATTTACATAACTCATATGCTTTATTACTACCGTTGACAAAATTGTTTCATGTTTTCAAAATAAAAGCTCTAGCACAAATACAGCAATCGATGCTTTCCTCTTTGAAGGACCATTCTTTTACTTTTATTGTTGAGTCAGTTTACCTATCTCCTTCCACCTTAAGAAGCAAACACTTGTGTGAACTGCATTGATTCCTACATACTTGCATATTGCACTTGTTATATTACTTTATGTTGACAATATCCATGAGATATACATGTTATAAGTTGAAAGCAACCGCTGAAACTTAATCTTCCTTTGTGTTGCTTCAATACCTTTACTTTGATTTATTGCTTTATGAGTTAACTCCTATGCAAGACTTATTTATGCTTGTCTTGAAGTACTATTCATGAAAAGTCTTTGCTTTATGATTCATTTGTTTACTCATGTCATTTCCATTGTTTTGATCGCTGCATTCATTACATAAGTTTACAAATAGTATGATCAAGATTATGATGGCATGTCACTTCGAAATTATCTTTGTTATCGTTTTACCTGCTCGGGACGAGCAGAACTAAGCTTGGGGATGCTGATACGTCTCCAACGTATCGATAATTTCTTATGTTCCATGCTACTTTATTGATGATACCTACATGTTTTATGCACATTATATGTCGTATTTACGCATTTTCTGGAACTAACCTATTAATAAGATGCCGAAGAGCCAGTTGCTGTTTTCTACTGTTTTTGGTTTCACAAATCCTAGTAACGAAATATTCTCGAATTGGACGAAATCAACGCCCGGGGTCCTATTTTGCCACGAAGCTTCCAAGACCGAAAGGGATACGTGGGGCGACGAGGCGCCGCCACCATAGTGCCGCGCGAAGAGGGGGCGCGCCGCCCTGTGGTGGGCCCCTCGTCAGCCCTCCGACTCTGCCCTTCCGCCTACTTATAGCCTCCGTCGCGAAACCCCTGATACCGAGAGCCACGATACGGAAAACCTTCCAGAGACGCCGCCGCCGCGAATCCCATCTCGGGGATTCAGGAGATCGCCTCCGGCACCTGCCGGAGAGGGGATTCATCTCCCGGAGGACTCTTCATCGCCATGATCGCTCCGGAGTGATGAGTGAGTAGTTCACCCTGGACTATGGGTCCATAGCAGTAGCTAGATGGTCGTCTTCTCCTAATTGTGCTTCATTGTTGGATCTTGTGAGCTGCCTAACATGATCAAGATCATCTATCTCTAATACTATATGTTGTGTTTGTCGGATCCGATGGATAGAGAATACTATGTTATGGTGATTATCAATCTATTGTTTATATGTTGTTTATGATCTTGCATGCTCTCCGTTATTAGTAGAGGCTCTGGCCAAGTTTTTGCTCTTAACTCCAAGAGGGAGTATTTATGCTCGATAGTGGGTTCATGCCTCCATTGACACCTGGGACAGTGACAGAAAGTTCTAAGGTTGTGATGTGCTGTTGCCACTAGGGATAAAACATTGATTCTATGTCTAAGGATGTAGTTGTCGATTACATTACGCACCATACTTAATGCAATTGTCTGTTGCTTTGCAACTTAATACTGAAGGGGTTCGGATGATAACCTGAAGGTGGACTTTTTAGGCATAGATGCAGTTGGATGGCGGTCTATGTACTTTGTCGTAATGCCCGGATTAAATCTCACTATATTTATCATATCATGTATATGCATTGTTATGCCCTTCTCTATTTGTCAATTGCCCGACTGTAATTTGTTCACCCAACATGCTTTTATCTTATGGGAGAGACACCTCTAGTGAACTGTGGACCCCGGTCCTATTCTTTACATCGCATACAATCTACTTCAATACTTGTTTTACTGTTTTCTTGCAAACAATCATCTTCCACACAATACGGTTAATCCTTTGTTACAGCAAGCCGGTGAGATTGACAACCTCACTGCTTCGTTGGGGCAAAGTACTTGGTTGTGTTGTGCAGGTTCCACGTTGGCGGAATCCCCGTTGTTGCGCCGCATCACATTTCGCCACCATCAACCTTCAACGTGCTTCTTGACTCCTACTGGTCCGATTAAACCTTGGTTTCTTACTGAGGGAAACTTGCTTGTGCGCATCATACCTTCCTCTTGGGGTTCCCAACGGACGTGTACATCTACGCGCATCAAGCAAATTTCTGGCGCCGTTGCCGGGGAGATCAAGACACGCTGCAAGGGGAGTCTCCACTTCTCAATCTCTTTACTTTGTTTTTGTCTTGCTTTATTTTATTTACTACTTTGTTTGCTGCACCTAAACAAAACACACAAAAAATTAGTTGCTAGTTTTACTTTATTTACTGTCTTGCTCTCTATATCAAAAACACAAAAAAATTAGTTACTTGCATTTACTTTTTCTAGTTTGTTTTATTTACCGTTGCTAAAATGAATACCCCTGAAAATACTAAGTTGTGTGACTTCACAAACGCAAATAATAATGATTTCCTATGCACACCTATTGCTCCACCCTACTACAGCAGAATTCTTTGAAATTAAACCTGCTTTACTAAATCTTGTCATGAGAGATCAATTTTCTGGTGTTAGTGATGATGTTGCTGCCCATCTTAATAATTTTGTTGAACTTTGTGAAATGCAAAAGTATAAGGATGTAGATGGTGATATTATTAAATTGAAAGTGTTTTCTTTCTCATTAAGAGGAAGAGCTAAAGATTGGTTGCTATCTTTGCCTAAGAATAGTATTGATTCATGGACTAAATGTAAGGATGCTTTTATTGGTAGATATTATCCTCCTGCTAAAATTATATCTTTGAGAAGTAGCATAATGAATTTTAAGCAATTAGATACTGAACATGTTGCTCAAGCATGGGAGAGAATGAAAACTTTGGTAAAGAATTGCCCAACCCATGGACTGACTACTTGGATGATCATCCAAACCTTCTATGCAGGACTAAATTTTTCTTCGCGAATTTATTGGATTCAGCTGCTGGAGGTACCTTTATGTCCATCACTTTGGGGGCGGCTACAAAGCTTCTTGATGATATGATGATAAATTACTCTGAATGGCACACGGAAAGAGCTCCACAAGGTAAGAAGGTAAATTCTGTTGAAGAAACCTCTTCCTTGAGTGATAAGATTGATGTGATTATGTCTATGCTTGTGAATGGTAGATCTAATGTTGATCCAAATAATGTTCCTTTAGCTTCATTGGTTGCTCAAGAAGAAAATGTTGATGTGAATTTCATTAAAAATAATAATTTCAACAACAATGCTTATAGGAACAACTTTGGTAATAACTATAGGCCATATCCTTCTGCTAATGGTAATGGTTATGGTAATTCTTATGGGAATTCTTACAAAAATAATAGGTCTTGAAGCCATGCTTAAAGAATTTATTAGTACACAAACTGCTTTTAACAAATCTGTTGAGGAAAAGCTTGATAAAATTGATATTCTTGCTTCTAGAGTTGATAGACTTACCTCTGATGTTAATCTTTTAAAATTGAAAGTTATGCCTAATAATGATATTGATAATAAAATTACTACTACAGCAAATGCCATCCAAGTTAGAATTAATGAGAATATAAGATTAATGGCTGAATTGCGTGCTAGGTGGGATAGAGAAGAAAGAAAAACTAGCTAAAGAGAATAATGTAGCTAAAGTTTGGACTATTACCACCATTAGTAATGATAATGATTCACATGTTGCTGCACCTCCTACTATCAATGGTAAAATAATTGGTGTTGGCAATGTTTCTACTCCTAGTGCAAAGCGTACAAAACTGCCTGAAATTGCTAAAACTGCTGAAACTGCTTGTGATAAAACTGCTGAAATTTTTTCCAACCTTTGGAACAATGATCCCATTGCTGTAGCTCATAATGATTTAGATTTTGATGATTGTCACATCTCTGAAGTTATAAAGTTCTTACAAAAACTTGCTAAAAGTCCTAATGCTAGTGCTATAAATTTAGCCTTTACAAAACATATTACAAATGCTCTCATAAAAGCTAGAGAAGAGAAACTAAAACTTGAAACTTCTATTCCTAGAAAGTTAGAAGATGGTTGAGAGCCCATCATTAAAATGAAATTCAATGACTTTGAATGTAATGCTTTATGTGATCTTGGTGCTAGTATTTCTGTTATGCCTAAAAAGATTTATGATATGCTTGACTTGCCACCATTGAAGGATTGTTATTTGGATGTTAATCTTGCCGATAATGTTAAAAAGAAACCTTTGGGGAGGATTGATAATGTGCGCATTACGGTTAACAATAACCTTGTCCCCGTTGATTTTGTTGTCTTGGATATCGAATGCAATGCATCTTGTCCTATTGTGTTGGGAAGACCTTTTCTTCGAACTGTTGGTGCTGTTATTGATATGAGGGAAGGTAATATTAAATATCAATTTCCTCTCAAGAAAGGTATGGAACACTTCCCTAGAAAGAGAATGAAGTTGCCTTTTGATTCTATTATTAGAACAAATTATGATGTTGATGCTTCTACTCTTGATGTTACTTGATTTGCACTTTCTGCGCCTAGCTGAAAGGCGTTAAAGAAAAGCGCTTATGGGAGACAACCCATGTTTTTACTACAGTACTTTGTTTTATATTTGAGTCTTGGAAGTTGTTTACTACTGTAGCAACCTCTCCTTATCATGTTTTTGTGCCAAGTAAAGTTTCTATGTTAAAGTTGATGTTATATTTGGGATCGCTGCGCAGAAACAGCATTGCTGTCTGTCACGAATCTGGGCACAAGTCTCTGTAGAAAATTCGAAAAAATCTGCCAATTTACGAGCGTGATCCTCAGATATGTACGCAACTTTCATTAGTTTTGAGTTTTTCCATTTGAGCAAGTCTGGTGCCACTTTAAAATTCGTCTTTACGGACTGTTCTGTTTTTGACGGATTCTGCCTTTTATTTCGCATTGCCTCTTTTGCTATGTTGGATGAATTTCTTTGATCCATTAATGTCCAGTAGCTTTATGCAATGTCCAGAAGTGTAAAGAATGTGTCACCTCTTAATGTGTGAATTATTAATTGTGCACTAACCCTCTAATGAGTTTGCTTGAAGTTTGGTGTGAAGGAAGTTTTCAAGGGTCAAGAGAGGAGTATGATATACTATGATCAAGAGGAGTGAAAGCTCTAAGCTTGGGGATGCCCCCGTGGTTCATCCCTGCATATTTTAAGAAGACTCAAGCGTCTAAGCTTGGGATGCCCAAGGCATCCCCTTCTTCATCGACAACATCATCAGGTTCCTCCCCTGAAACTATATTTTTATTCAATCACATCTTATGTTCTTTACTTGGAGCGTCGGTTTGTTTTTGTTTTTGTTTTTGTTTGAATAAAATGGATCCTAGCATTCACTTTGTGGGAGAGAGACACGCTCCGCTGTTGCATATGGACAAATATGTCCTTAGGCTTTACTCATAATGTTCAAGGCGAAGTTTCTTCTTCGTTAAATTGTTATATGGTTGGAATTGGAAAATGCTACATGTAGTAATTCTAAAATGTCTTGGATAATGTGATACTTGGCAATTGTTGTGCTCATGTTTAAGCTCTTGCATCATATACTTTGCACCCATTAATGAAGAAATACATAGAGCTTGCTAAAATTTGCTTTGCATATTTGGTCCTCTAAGGTCTAGATAATATCTAGTATTGAGTTTTGAACAACAAGGAAGACGGTGTAGAGTCTTATAATGTTTACAATATGTATTTTATGTGAGTTTTGCTGCACCGGTTCATCCTTGAGTTTGCTTCAAACAACCTTGCTAGCCTAAACCTTGTATCGAGAGGGAATACTTCTCATGCATCCAAAATCCTTGAGCCAACCACTATGCCATTTGTGTCCACCATACCTACCTACTACATGGTATTTCTCCGCCATTCCAAAGTAAATTGCTTGAGTGCTACCTTTAAAATTCCATCATTCACCTTTGCAATATATAGCTCATGGGACAAAATAGCCTTAAAAACTATCGTAGTATTGAATATGTACTTATGCACTTTATCTCTTATTAAGTTGCTTGTTGTGCGATAACCATGCTTCTGGAACGCCATCAACTATTCTTTGTTGAATATCATGTGAGTTGCTATGCATGTCCGTCTTGTCTGAAGGATCTATCACCTTAATGATTGGAGCATGCAAATTGTTAGAGAAGAACATTGGGCCGCTAACTAAAGCCATGAATCATGGTTGAAGTTTCAGTTTTGGACATATATCCTCAATCTCATATGAGAATAATAATTTTTGCTACATGCTTATGCATTAAAGAGGAGTCCATTATCTGTTGTCCATGTTGTCCCGGTATGGATGTCTAAGTTGAGAATAATCAAAAGCGAGAAATCCAAAATGCGAGCTTTCTCCTTAGACCTTTGTACAGGCGGCATGGAGGTACCCCTTTGTGACACTTGGTTGAAACATGGCATTGCAAAGATCCGGTAGTCCAAGCTAAGTAGGACAAGGTGCGGGCACTATTAGTATACTATGCATGAGGCTTGCAACTTGTAAGATATAATTTACATAACTCATATGCTTTATTACTACCGTTGACAAAATTGTTTCATGTTTTCAAAATAAAAGCTCTAGCACAAATACAGCAATCGATGCTTTCCTCTTTGAAGGACCATTCTTTTACTTTTATTGTTGAGTCAGTTTACCTATCTCCTTCCACCTTAAGAAGCAAACACTTGTGTGAACTGTGCATTGATTCCTACATACTTGCATATTGCACTTGTTATATTACTTTATGTTGACAATATCCATGAGATATACATGTTATAAGTTGAAAGCAACCGCTGAAACTTAATCTTCCTTTGTGTTGCTTCAATA
Source organism: Lolium multiflorum (assembly GCA_030979885.1). Classification (NCBI taxonomy): domain Eukaryota; kingdom Viridiplantae; phylum Streptophyta; class Magnoliopsida; order Poales; family Poaceae; genus Lolium; species Lolium multiflorum. The sequence continues at coordinate 98,415 of JAUUTY010000488.1, forward strand.
CCTTTACTTTGATTTATTGCTTTATGAGTTAACTCCTATGCAAGACTTATTTATGCTTGTCTTGAAGTACTATTCATGAAAAGTCTTTGCTTTATGATTCATTTGTTTACTCATGTCATTTCCATTGTTTTGATCGCTGCATTCATTACATAGATAGTATGATGAAGATTATGATGGCATGTCACTTCAGAAATTATCTTTGTTATCGTTTTACCTGCTCGGGACGAGCAAGCTTGGGGATGCTGATACGTCTCCAACGTATCGATAATTTCTTATGTTCCATGCTACTTTATTGATGATACCTACATGTTTTATGCACATTATATGTCGTATTTACGCATTTTCGGAACTAACCTATTAATAAGATGCCGAAGAGCGTTGTTTTTCTACTGTTTTTGGTTTCACAAATCCTAGTAACGAAATATCTCGGAATTGGACGAAATCAACGCCCAGGGTCCTATTTTGCCACGAAGCTTCCGAAGACCGAAAGGGATACGAAGTGGGGCGACGAGCGCCGCCACCATAGGGCCGCACGGCCAGAGGGGGCCCGCGCCGCCCTATGGGGTGGGCCTCGTCAGCCCTCCGACTCCGCCCTTCCGCCTACTTATAGCCTTCGTCGCGAAAACCCCAGTACCGAGAGCCACGATACGGAAAACCTTCCAGAGACGCGCCGCGAATCCCATCTCGGGGGATTCAGATCGCCTCCGGCACCCTGCGGAGAGGGGATTCATCTCCCGGAGGACTCTTCATCGCCATGATCGCCTCCGGGAGTGATGAGTGAGTAGTTCACCCCTGGACTATGGGTCCATAGCAGTAGCTAGATGGTCGTCTTCTCCTAATTGTGCTTCATTGTTGGATCTTGTGAGCTGCCTAACATGATCAAGATCATCTATCTGTAATACTATATGTTGTGTTTGTCGGGATCCGATGGATAGAGAATAACTATGTTATGGTGATTATCAATCTATTGTTTATGTGTTGTTTATGATCTTGCATGCTCTCCGTTATTAGTAGAGGCTCTGGCCAAGTTTTTGCTCTTAACTCCAAGAGGGAGTATTTATGCTCGATAGTGGGTTCATGCCTTCATTGACACCTGGGACAGTGACAGAAAGTTCTAAGGTTGTGATGTGCTGTTGCCACTAGGGATAAAACATTGATTCTATGTCTAAGGATGTAGTTGTCGATTACATTACGCACCATACTTAATGCAATTGTCTGTTGCTTTGCAACTTAATACTGAATGGGGTTCGGATGATAACCTGAAGGTGGACTTTTTAGGCATAGATGCAGTTGGATGGCGGTCTATCTACTTTGTCGTAATGCCCGGATTAAATCTCACTATATTTATCATATCATGTATATGCATTGTTATGCCCTTCTCTATTTGTCAATTGCCCGACTGTAATTTGTTCACCCAACATGCTTTTATCTTATGGGAGAGACACCTCTAGTGAACTGTGGACCCCGGTCCTATTCTTTACATCGCATACAATCTACTGCAATACTTGTTTTACTGTTTTCTTGCAAACAATCATCTTCCACACAATACGGTTAATCCTTTGTTACAGCAAGCCGGTGAGATTGACAACCTCACTGTTTCGTTGGGGCAAAGTACTTGGGTTGTGTTGTGCAGGTTCCACGTTGGCGCCGGAATCCCTGTTGTTGCGCCGCATCACATTTCGCCACCATCAACCTTCAACGTGCTTCTTGACTCCTACTGGTCCGATTAAACCTTGGTTTCTGAGGGAAACTTGCCACTGTGCGCATCATACCTTCCTCTTGGGGTTCCCAACGAACGTGTACATCTACGCGCATCACGGGGTTTTTGGCAATCGGCGCTCAGGCAATGCGGCGAGGGGACGCCTCAGACAAGGTGGTGGTCGAGGAGGTCCAGGCTTCGCTGGTGGCCGCGGTTATCAAGGTAATGGCAATGGTGCTTTTGGTCAGAATTATGCGCAAGGTGAATCTAGCGGGACAACCGACATGGGTAACTTTGCTAATTCCATAGATGAGAATTGGGGGGGGGGGGCAGAGAAACTTCAATCCCAATTTTCACAAGAATTCTAGAGCCGGTTATGGGAACAATCAATAGAGATGGGTAAGTCAAAATAATGTTGGAAGGGGAGGTGGTTTTCAGTAGCGATATCGTTGTAATGGCGATGGTGCAGCACCTAGAGGTTCCATAGATGTTGATTTGCTTCACCAAACCGTTCAGGCTATCGTTGCAGCGGTGACAGCGGTTCAAAAGGTCCCTGAAGTGAATTTCAGGTAATAGTGAGGCACTTGTTACACATGGTCAGGCAATGCCGGTTGCAGATCCTACTGTGCCTCTGCAACAATCAACCTTGATCAATAAAGATGTTGTGGAGCCTCAAGTGGTTCAAGGAACTGCAAAAGAGAATGAAGGACCAGGACCCTCAAAGAAGAAGAAAGAGGACAAGGATGCTTGTTTTCGTTGCAAGAAACCTGGGCACCATATTGATGATTGCACCACACCGTTTTGTGATATTTGTGAGTCAATTCATCATGTATCTTCAGCATGTCATCTTTTGCAAGCTCCAAAACCTACTGCCATTATTCATGGGTATGCCAATGAGGATCTTATGTTCTTTGAGTTGCCATGTGGAGCTTTCAAAGCCAAGGTGGAGAATCCTAAGCTCGCCAAAGTAACTGTGGAGGGGGACGTAATGACTATACCTGAGATAATCGAACAGTTGAAGATGATTGTACCCTATGAGAAATTTCGTTGGGAAGTGTTTCATTATAAGGATAATATCTATAGAGTGAAATTACCAAGTACGGAGGAAGTTCAGAGGCTCAAGAATTTTGGCTCTTACATGTGCCCACAGAAGGAAACTATTTTGTGTTTTGATGTTTGGTCTTCTGTGGAGGAGCCATTATATATGTTGCCAGAAGTGGGGGTACGTGTCTCTGAGGTGCCATCTGATAAGAGAGTTGATTGTTTGTCTCTATGGGGAGTTGGTTCTCTGTTTGGGAAAACATTAGATGTGGACATGCCTTTTACTCGCAAGAATAAGATGCTTAGTATCAAGATTGGGTGATTGGACCGCCAACTTATTCCTGCGGATAGTGATGTTTCATTAGGAGGGGTTTCTACAAACTTCATTTTGAGGTGGAGGCAGCCCATGTGTCCCAAGAAGTGAATATGGTTGAGGTAAATAATGGTGCAGGTAATATCGATGGTGGAAATGATATGGATATGGACACTAAAGGAGCGGAGGATGATGCAACTTCAAACAATACTGGGCAAGATGAAAATAATACAAAAAATGGTGTTGAAGGGATGCAATGTCAACAAGTTGATAAAATTCAAATTTGAATGCTGAAGATGCAATTATCCCCTACAGGTAGTGCTTCCTTTGTTCCAAATTTGGGTGAAAAAAATCGGTTTTATCAGCCTATATTGCATGTTGAAAATCTGTCACTAAACAACAAATGTTTCCCTGAATTTCATGCAGATTCACTGTAAGCCAGATCTTCCTCAGGATTGCCGAAGGTTGGATCATGTGCTGTGGGTTTGGCAGCTGACCTGCCAGCCGACAGCCAGAGTGTGCACAGCAGGCGGTGCAGCGGCAGTGCGCCAGCCAGCGACATGCAAAGGGCTGTAAATCCCGAGCGCCGCGTGGCTGCCAGGCGTGGACGTGGGCACTGTGCCAGTAGTTGGCGCACTGCCATTCTCCCACAGTGTGCAGAGATCTGCTGAAAAGCTGATGGTCGACAGTGTTGACAGCATGCAGGCCAGGCGTGTGGAGGCACTACCAGCCAATGGGCTGCAGGGGACAGCGATGGTGGTCGGGTCAGCGGGGGACCAGCGAAACAGAGGCATGGGATCGGTTGTGGGCGATGAGAAGGTCCCCCAGTCGCCGAATACTACTCCGTCCGCACAGAAGACCCGGGCGTTGCACGCTGTTGAGCATGTTGCTTCCACTAAAGGTTGTGCCAATGCTGTCGACAAAGGTGTGTTTGCTAATGATCTGAATTTTAATAATACCTCTTTCGATATTGATCAATACATGCCACGTATTTTAACTCATTGCGCATCTCATGGGAGTGATATTAATGATGCATGACCTTTTTCACACCCAACATTGGTTGGCTCTTTTGGAAAAATAGATGGATGGTACTATGGAAAAGGCTTTGTTGGATAAGAAAGGGGAGAAGAATACAGTTGATCTCCAGGATAGGCTGAGATGCCTCACCTATGAAGACTACTAGTGAGTCATCTACCTCTTTTAAGGAATCATCTAACATTGCTATCCCCACTTTATCCTTGTCTGTAATTGAGAATGACAATGTGTCTCATTATCCTTCTACAGAAGAGATTATTGCATTTGGAGGGATTCCAAAGCCCACGATTGGAGTGAGGTTGAGTACCCAGCAGGTTGGCCAGCCGACATGCCGACATGCCTCAGCTGGAGAAGGCGATGAAGAATGCACATTTGTGTGATGATACGTTCACTACAGGTCAGTTGGCGATCCCCATGTACTCTTTTGCTTATATTCCATTTTCTAAGATAATTAAGAGAGCAGATCGATTAGAGATATCCTTAGGAAACTCAGCAGGACAGATAGGAAAATCTATTAAAGGGATTAAAATGGTGGAAGAGGAACAAATTTTAATGATTTTGAAAAAGAAAAAAAATGACAATGAGAATAAAGACGAAGGTATGGAGACTCTTGTATTGTCAAAAGTTTCCACCCTTTGTGAGGATTTGATTGAGGATGATGATATCCCACTGGATTTTAATGATCACTTGGAACATCTTAAACCAGTGGTCAAGGTAAAGAAAACTAGACAAATAAAAGTGTATGATACTAGTAATATTCGCAAAAGTAGCAGGAAAAGAATTAAAAAACAATTTTCATCATGCAGAATTTATAAGGAATTAATTGGAATCCAGGGGGTTTTGGGGATACTGCTAAACATTTGTTTGTCAAAGAGGCAATTCGGGAACATAAATTAGACTTCATAGCCTTGTTGGAGACTGGGAGATCTAATTTCTCGATTCCTTTTTTGAACCAATTAGCTGCAGGTTGTAATTTCACTTGGTTTTGTTTACCACCACATGGTCGCTCGGGGGTATTCTAGTGGGAATAAACTCCGATACACTACAAGTGTTAAAGGTAAGCACGGGAGATTTATGTGTCAAGCTTCACATTAAATGTAAAAGAGATGGTTTTGAATGGATTCTGGTGCCGGTATATGGGGCGGCCCAAGACTTGCATAAAGCAGAATTTTTGTCGGAATTAGTGAGAACTTATGAATCTGAAACTTTACCTATGTTGGTAGGGGGTGATTTCAATATTATACGCAAGAGGAGGAGAAAAATAATGATAATTTCAAAGCGCGTTGGCCCTTTGTCTTTAATGCAATCATTGAGAATTTGAACTTGCGGGAAATTGCTCTAACTGGGAGACAATTTACATGGGCAAGTAGGAGAGAAGAACCTACATATGAGAAGCTTGATAGAGTACTAGCATGAATCTCGTGGGAACAAAATTTTCCTTTGGTGACTGTAAGACCTTTAACTAGAGCTGATTCTGATCATACTCCAATATTTATTGATTCAGGGGTGAAAGTGTTATCACCAGATTTTGGCCAAATCAGGAGATGGGCCGTAAGTGAAGATGGGCTTGAAGGATACACGCGTGGAGCATCTTTGAAGCGGCCTTGCGCGAATAGTTTGGGCTTAATTGCCCATGTATCTGTAATATAGTAGATCGCATCTTAGTTTAGAACTAAAAGATAGAGTTTGACCCGTGCACGGTTAGGTGCACGCCCGAATTAGAAAGTCCCTTGGACTATAAATATGTATCTAAGAGATCAGCAAATAGTCGGATCGACAACTGCAAGGGAAGCCGATTCCAGCAATCGGCTAAAATTATTCTCACCACACGTGTTCACTGATGTGCTATTTAGCATGGTGAGTGGTGAGGCAAGCTTGAATTGGCTGAAAAGCCGATATCTTCAATCACTTGAAGGATTCGGCTCGGGGGGCATACACACAGAGAAGGTTCAAGGCCACGAAGTATGTACCCAGGGGAAGCCGATTCATGAAATCGATCGGCTAATAAAAAATCGAAAATACAAAAATTTTCAGCCGATGCTTGGACATCGACTTGAGAACCTCTTTGATGAGCCAACTGCAGAGTTTTCGACCAATGTTTCAATAAAGGCAGGGCTTTGAGGCGTTGGAGCTTGGACTTGGTTTATCACATGCTGTGGAGGGGCCGGCTCGATATTCAGGGTCGAACGACACGACAGCAAGCCTGAGAGATCACAGCCCTAACAGACAACAAGGGCAGCACAAGCATGCAGATCAGAGAAAGGGTGAGCCAATCGGAGCAGTAAATCACAAGAATTGAGCTAGGAGGAGTTGGAGAGCCATTACATGTGAAGCTTCTTGGTTCAAGAAAGGGGTTTGCTGGTCCTTCCGAGCCCTCTTGGTGCATCGACTCCTTGTGCGTAAGCTTTCCTATCTTGTTTTGATGGGAGTTGGAGGCCGACCTTTTCTTGGAAGCCGATGGTGGCACATCTGGCTGGTGTTACGTGGTGGTGTACCCGGAGGTGCCCAAGCTGGAGCTTCGTCAGCTGGATTGCATGTCCTTGATGATATCATCTTCGGGGGAAGTCTACAAGAGCAGGATTACTGGACTTAATAGGCTACTAAAGCCTAGAGGGGTGTTTGCCCTTCAAAGTTTTCCTGGCAGCCACCTTTTTCACTACTATTCTCGCCTTGACTGAGGCTCGGGGGGCAGCTGGCCCTGAAGATCCTTTGCTCTTGGGAGCCGATTTTGGTTGAAATCGGCTAACTCTGCACCACAATTTTTGTAAAACAGTGGTGAATTATTGCAGAAGGGAACCACCGGAGCTGGTGAGAGGAGTTTGAAGGGGGAGCCATTATCATTGATAGGCTCTGGGCCAGTTTGTTGCTGCAAGGGAACAGAGCATCACAAGGAAAGTTGTGAGCAAATGGTACCTGTTATGCAGATGTATCAGCTTCAACGTCAAGTTGTTTCAGCTACGGTCCTAGAAGCTTTCCTGGAGGCGTTAATTCAGGAGTTTTGCCGTCAGGTCTAACATCACGATCGGATGATTTGGAGTCCAAAATCTAAGGGTCCCAAGGCTGTGGGCTGGACCTGTTCGATTGGAAATTTGGGATCTGAATTTGAGCAAGGATTGCAAGTTACCGTCTGAGGGGATAACTGGATTGACCTGTCTTGCAATTTATTGTGAAAAACTGATGCGTTGCCATCGGCTCATTGAGCATCGACCAAGTTGACAATCGGCAAAGTCAAGATAAGGGAGAATCGGCTAAATCGATATGAAAGAAATCGGCAAAGTCAAATTGGAGGAAGTTCTTCATTGATAATAAGATTTCTTACATAAAAGAGCTGATTGCTCTCAAAAGGAAGAACTAGGGGGTACATTGCCCCATCTACTACTACTGATCCTATTCTAAGGATCCTATCTACGGGCCGTCGCTGCCCTCGTCATCGCCGTCGCCGCCGCTGTCGGCGCTACTCCCGGCGGGCTCGTCGTCGCTGCTGCCGCGGCCGCCGGTGGGGCCCTCGTTGTCCTCGTCCTCCTCATCAGCGTCGTCGTCGTCGCTGTCGAAGTCGCTGAGGTAGCCCGGCCAGGGGCAGAAGCGCTTGGCCGGCGGCTCGTCGGAGGAGGTGTCGTCCTCCTCCTCCTTCTTCCTCCTTCGCCTCCTCGGAGGAGGTGAAGTCGCCCCAGGAGAAGCGATCGTCATCGCTCTCCTCCTCCGATTCCCCGTTGGCGAGGAAACGGAGGTCGCTCTCCCCGTCGGTCGAGGACTTGTCGTCCTCAAACCAGACGGAGAAGTCATGGCTAGACTCGTCCCCGTCCTCTATGGCGCGGCGAATGTGGGCCGCGTGGGCCTCTATCGGGTCCCACTCCGGCGTCGGCTCCCGGAGGGGGGAGGAGTGGACGGAAAGGCCCGACGAAGAAGAGGAGGAAGAAGAGGAAGACATGGTGGCAGAGGAGGGCTTTTGGAGTGCTAATGCGAAGGGGATGAAGAGGGGAACTGCAAGAAGTGGCTAAATAAAAGGGGATATAGCGGAGATTTAATGCTTAAGCAGTTTCCGAGGATGTGGTGCCAAAACTGTCAAATCGTGCAGAGAAGTTGAGAAGGCAAGGTATCATGATGAAGAATACTGCGACGGTTCTGCTCGCACGACATGACCCCTCGAAGAAAAAACAGAGTGGTTTTGAAATTATCATTGCCAAAACCAGGGGGCATGTGTTATCACCAGATTTTGGCCAAATCAGGAGATGGGCCGTAAGTGAAGATGGGCTTGAAGGATACACGCGTGGAGCATCTTTGAAGCGGCCTTGCGCGAATAGTTTGGGCTTAATTGCCCATGTATCTGTAATATAGTAGATCGCATCTTAGTTTAGAACTAAAAGATAGAGTTTGACCCGTGCACGGTTAGGTGCACGCCGAATTAGAAAGTCCCTTGGACTATAAATATGTATCTAGGGTTATCGGAAAAGGAGGACAATCACGTTCACAACAAACACAAATCAGGCGCATCGCTACCCCTTCTTTCTAGGGTTTCTCCCGGGTAAGCATCATGCTGCCTAGATCGCATGGCAGCACACGTTTATTCGTTTACCTTGTGCTGCTCGTGCTGAAGCGTTGTTGATGGCGAGTAGCACTACTTATCGTAGATGTTTTGGGGCTTGCATAGATGCTTTTCTTATGCATATCTGCTTAGCTGTGCCGTCCCTCGATATCTAGCTGCCCTTACACCTATCCAGGTGTAAGGGCAGCGTCTTGCTTGTTCGTTGTTTAGTAGATCCGATCCGTTATAGTTGCTCCTTGATTCCTCAAGGATTGGTTTAATATCCGTATGGTTAGGCCTTGCAAACGGGTTGAACGATCCGGTAGTGCGTTAGGTATGGTTTGTTAGTCCTAAGAGGGATGTTCCGGGAATTAACTTAATGTTGGTTTTTAGGCCTCTTTTAGGGTTAGTTTTCCATTATCTTTCGTGTCTATTAGGCTCAACTACGCGTAGGATGTTCCGATCATACGGTGAAAACCCTAAACTGTCGTAGATTGGTTTAGCTTTATACTGATCAAGCAGGAGCCCCATGTCATCGTTAACCCGACGTGGACCATGGGGCGATCGGCTTTGTGAGCCGATCCACAGGGCAACCTGAGAGCCGATCGGGCTCGTATTTAATGTTTACGTGTCTGCCATGCAGGAAACTAATCGAAGCAATCCAACACCTTCCGGCCAGGTATAGGTGGGTGGCACGCCTGCAACCGCTAGGACGTGTGTCGGAACATTTGCGGGACGACGTCGAGGGACCAGGGCCCCTGCAGCCTTGGAAGCCTCCCGGCTCTTCGTGTTGCTTAACCACAGCTCGCCGGTGGGTTTTGGCAGGCAACAGAAAGCACATCTGGGTAATGAAGCAAAATTCTCTTTTGAGCAACATTGGTTGCGACAAGATTGTTTTTTTGACATGATAGTAAAGGAGTGGAAATCAGTTGTAGGTGGAGCTAGTCCGATGGAGGTTTGGTTGAATAAGTTAATACATATAAGAAGATTCCTTAAGGGATGGGCAAAAATTCAAAGTGGAAAGTGAAAGGACACGAATGTCGCCTAGAGGGGAGGGGGTGAATAGGCGATTTAAAAAACTTTTACGAGATGGGCTTAACAAATGCGTAATAAAAGTAGTGTTTACTTTATCAAGCCCAAAGCCTATATACTATGGTTTACCTATGTGCACCAACAACTTATGCTAAGCAATATAAGCAACTAGGTGATCGCAAGATATATAACTTTGATACGCGTAGATGCACACGTCCGTTGGGAACCCCAAGTGGAAGGTATGATGCGTATAGAAGCAAGTTTCCTCAGTATGAAACCAAGGTTTATCGAACCAGGAGGAGCCAAGAAGCACGTTGAAGGTTGATGGTGGCGAAATGTGATGCGGCGCAACACCAGGGATTCCGGCGCCAACGTGGAACCTGCACAACACAACCAAAGTACTTTGCCCCAACGAAACAGTGAGGTTGTCAATCTCACCGGCTTGCTGTAACAAAGGATTAAACGTATTGTGTGGAAGATGATTGTTTGCAAGAAAACAAGTATTGCAGTAGATTGTATGCGATGTAAAGAATAGGACCGGGGTCCACAGTTCACTAGAGGTGTCTCTCCCATAAGATAAAAGCATGTTGGGTGAACAAATTACAGTCGTGCAATTGACAAATAGAAAAGGGCATAACAATGCATGTACATGATATGATAAATATAGTGAGATTTAATCGGGCATTACGACAAAGTACATAGACCGCCATCCAACTGCATCTATGCCTAAAAAGTCCACCTTCAGGTTATCATCCGAACCCCTTTCGGTATTAAGTTGCAAAGCAACAGACAATTGCATTAAGTATGGTGCGTAATGTAATCGACAACTACATCCTTAGACATAGAATCAATGTTTTATCCCTAGTGGCAACAGCACATCACAACCTTAGAACTTTCTGTCACTGTCCCAGGTATCAATGAAGGCATGAACCCACTATCGAGCATAAATACTCCCTCTTGGAGTTAAGAGTAAAAACTTGGCCAGAGCCTCTACTAATAACGGAGAGCATGCAAGATCATAAACAACACATAAACAATAGATTGATAATCACCATAACATAGTATTCTCTATTCATCGGATCCCGACAAACACAACATATAGTATCACAGATAGATGATCTTGATCATGTTAGGTAACTCACAAGATCCAACAATGAAGCACAATTAGGAGAAGACGACCATCTAGCTACTGCTATGGACCCATAGTCCAGGGGTGAACTACTCACTCATCACTCGGAGGCGATCATGGCGATGAAGAGTCCTCCGGAGATGATTCCCCTCTCCGGCAGGTGCCGGACGATCTCCTGAATCCCCCGAGATGGGATTCGCGGCGTGGCGTCTCGGGAAGGTTTTCCGTATCGTGGCTCTCGCACTGGGGGTTTCGCGACGGAGGCTATTTGTAGGCGGAAGGGCAGGTCAGGGGCGGCACGAGGACGGAGCGACGGCCGGCGCGGCCGGGGCGGGCCGCGCCGCGTTGTCCGGCCACCTCGTGGCCCCACTTGACTCCTCTTCGGTCTTCTGGAAGCTTCGTGCAAAAATAGGACCCAGGCGTTGATTTCGTCCAATTCGAGAATATTTCGTTACTAGGATTTCTGAAACCAAAAAGCAGAAAACAGCAACTGGCTCTTCGGCATCTTGTTAATAGGTTAGTTCCAGAAAATACGTAAATACGACATATAATGTGCATAAAACATGTAGATATCATCAATAATGTAGCATGGAACATAAGAAATTATCGATACGTTGGAGACGTATCAGCATCCCCAAGCTTAGTTCTGCTCGTCCCGAGCAGGTAAAACGATAACAAAGATAATTTCTGAAGTGACATGCCATCATATCTTGATCATACTATTTGTAAACATATGTAATGAATGCAGCGATCAAAACAATGGTAATGACATGAGTAAACAAATGAATCATAAAGCAAAGACTTTTCATGAATAGTACTTCAAGACAAGCATCAATAAGTCTTGCATAAGAGTTAACTCATAAAGCAATAAATCAAAGTAAAGGTATTGAAGCAACACAAAGGAAGATTAAGTTTCAGCGGTTGCTTTCAACTTATAACATGTATATCTCATGGATATTGTCAACATAAAGTAATATAACAAGTGCAATATGCAAGTATGTAGGAATCAATGCACAGTTCACACAAGTGTTTGCTTCTTGAGGTGGAGAGAGATAGGTGAACTGACTCAACAATAAAAGTAAAAGAAAGGTCCTTCAAAGAGGAAAGCATCGATTGCTGTATTTGTGCTAGAGCTTTTATTTTGAAAACATGAAACAATTTTGTCAACGGTAGTAATAAAGCATATGAGTTATGTAAATTATATCTTACAAGTTGCAAGCCTCATGCATAGTATACTAATAGTGCCCGCACCTTGCCCTACTTAGCTTGGACTACCGGATCATCACAATGCACATGTTTCAACCAAGTGTCACAAAGGGGTACCTCCATGCCGCCTGTACAAAGGTCTAAGGAGAAAGCTCGCATTTTGGATTTCTCGCTTTTGATTATTCTCAACTTAGACATCCATACCGGGACAACATGGACAACAGATAATGGACTCCTCTTAAATGCATAAGCATGTAGCAACAATTATTGTTCTCATATGAGATTGAGGATATATGTCCAAACTGAAACTTCCACCATGATTCATGACTTTAGTTAGCGGCCCAATGTTCTTCTCTAACAATATGCATGCTCCAACCATTAAGGTGGTAGATCTCTCTTACTTCAGACAAGACGGACATGCATAGCAACTCACATGATATTCAACAAAGAGTAGTTGATGGCGTCCCCAGAAGCATGGTTATCGCACAACAAGCAACTTAATAAGAGATAAAGTGCATAAGTACATATTCAATACTACGATAGTTTTTAAGGCTATTTTGTCCCATGAGCTATATATTGCAAAGGCGAATGATGGAATTTTAAAGGTAGCACTCAAGAAATTTACTTTGGAATGGCGGATAAATACCATGTAGTAGGTAGGTATGGTGGACACAAATGGCATAGTGGTTGGCTCAAGGATTTTGGATGCATGAGAAGTATTCCCTCTCGATACAAGGTTTAGGCTAGCAAGGTTATTTGAAGCAAACTCAAGGATGAACCGGTGCAGCAAAACTCACATAAAAGACATATTGTAAACATTATAAGACTCTACACCGTCTTCCTTGTTGTTCAAAACTCAATACTAGATATTATCTAGACCTTGGAGAGACCAAATATGCAAACCAAATTTTAGCAAGCTCTATGTATTTCTTCATTAATGGGTGCAAAGTATATGATGCAAGAGCTTAAACATGAGCACAACAATTTCCAAGTATCACATTATCCAAGACATTTTAGAATTACTACATGTAGCATTTTCCAATTCCAACCATATAACAATTTAACGAAGAAGAAACTTCGCCTTGAATATTATGAGTAAAGCCTAAGGACATATTTGTCCATATGCAACAGCGGAGCGTGTCTCTCTCCCACAAAGTGAATGCTAGGATCCATTTTATTCAAACAAAAACAAAAACAAAACAAACCGATGCTCCAAGTAAAGAACACAAGATGTGACTGAATAAAAATATAGTTTCAGGGAGGAACCCGATGATGTTGTCGATGAAGAAGGGGATGCCTTGGGCATCCCAAGCTTAGATTGAGTCTTCTTAGAATATGCAGGGGTGAACCACGGGGGCATCCCCAAGCTTAGAGCTTTCACTCTCTTGATCATAGTATATCATACTCCTCTCTTGACCGTTGAAAACTTCCTTCACACCAAACTTCAAGCAAACTCATTAGAGGGTTAGTGCACAATTAATAATTCACATGTTCAGAGGTGACACAATCATTCTGTACACTTCTGGACATTGCATAAAGCTACTGGACATTAATGGATCAAAGAAATTCATCCAACATAGCAAAAGAGGCAATGCGAAATAAAAGGCAGAATCTATCAAAAACAGAACAGTTCGTAAAGACGAATTTTAAAATGGCACCAGACTTGCTCAAATGGAAAAACTCAAAACTAATGAAAGTTGCGTACATATCTGAGGATCATGCTCGTAAATTTGCAGATATTTTTGAATTTTCTACAGAGACTTAGGCCCAGATTCGTGACAGACAGCAATGCTGTTTCTGCGCAGCGATCCCAAATATAACATCAACTTTGACATAGAAACTTTACTTGGCACAAAAACATGATAAGGAGAGGTTACTACAGTAGTAAACAACTTCCAAGAATCAAATATAAAACAAAGTACTGTAGTAAAAACATGGGTTGTCTCCCATAAGCGCTTTTCTTTAACGCCTTTCAGCTAGGCGCAGAAAGTGCAAATCAAGTAACATCGAGAGATGAAGCATCAACATTATAACTTGTTCTAATAATAGAATCAAAAGGCAACTTCATTCTCTTTCTAGGGATGTGTTCCATACCTTTCTTGAGAGGAAATTGATATTTAATATTACCTTCCCTCATATCAATAACAGCACCAACGGTTCGAAGAAAAGGTCTTCCCAACACAATATGACAAGATGCATTGCATTCGATATCCAAGACAACAAAATCAACGGGACAAGGTTATTGTTAACCGTAATGCGCATATTATCAATCCTCCCCAAAGGTTTCTTTTTAACATTATCGGCAAGATTAACATCCAACTAACAATTCTTCAATGGTGGCAAGTCAAGCATATCATAAATCTTTTTAGGCATAACAGAAATACTTGCACCAAGATCACATAAAGCATTACATTCAAAGTCATTGAATTTCATTTTAATGATGGGCTCCCAACCATCTTCTAACTTTCTAGGAATAGAAGTTTCAAGTTTTAGTTTCTCTTCTCTAGCTTTTATGAGAGCATTTGTAATATGTTTTGTAAAGGCCAAATTTATAGCACTAGCATTGGGACTTCTAGCAAGTTTTTGTAAGAACTTTATAACTTCAGAGATGTGACAATCATCAAAGTCTAAATCATTATGAGCTACAGCAATGGGATCATTGTCCCCAAGATTGGAAAAAAATTCAGCAGTTTTATCACAAGTAGTTCCAGCAGTTTTAGCAATTTCAGGCAGTTTTGTACACTTTGCACTAGGAGTAGAAACATTGCCAACACCAATTATTTTACCATTGATTGTAGGAGGTGCAGCAACATGTGAATCATTATCATTACTAATGGTGGTGATAGTCCAAACTTTAGCTACATTATTCTCTTTAGCTAGTTTTTCATTTTCTTCTCTATCCCACCTAGCATAATTCAGCCATTAATCTTATATTCTCATTAATTCTAACTTGGATGGCATTTGCTGTAGTAGTAATCTTATTATCAATATCATTATTAGGCATAACTTTCAATTTTAATAGATCAACATCAGAGGCAAGTCTATCAACTCTAGAAGCAAGAATATCAATTTTATCAAGCTTTTCCTCAACAGATTTGTTAAAAGCAGTTTGTGTACTAATAAATTCTTTAAGCATAGCTTCAAGACCAGAGGGTACACTCCTATTATTGTTGTAAGAATTCCCATAAGAATTACCATAACCATTACCATTAGCAGAAGGATATGGCCTATAGTTATTACCAGAGTTGTTCCTATAAGCGTTGTTGTTGAAATTATTATTTTTAATGAAATTCACATCAACATTTTCTTCTTGAGCAACCAATGAAGCTAAAGGAACATTATTAGGATCAACATTAGATCTACCATTCACAAGCATAGACATAATCATATCAATCTTATCACTCAAGGAAGAGGTTTCTTCAACAGAATTTACCTTCTTACCTTGTGGAGCTCTTTCCGTGTGCCATTCAGAGTAATTTATCATCATATCATCAAGAAGTTTTGTAGCCGCCCCCAAAGTGATGGACATAAAGGTACCTCCAGCAGCTGAATCCAATAAATTCCGCGAAGAAAAATTTAGTCCTGCATAGAAGGTTTGGATGATCATCCAAGTAGTTAGTCCATGGGTTGGGCAATTCTTTACCAAAGTTTTCATTCTCTCCCATGCTTGAGCAACATGTTCAGTATCTAATTGCTTAAAATTCATTATGCTACTTCTCAAAGATATAATTTTAGCGGGAGGATAATATCTACCAATAAAAGCATCTTTACATTTAGTCCATGAATCAATACTATTCTTAGGCAAAGATAGCAACCAATCTTTAGCTCTTCCTCTTAATGAGAAAGGAAACAATTTCAATTTAATAATATCACCATCTACATCCTTATATTTTTGCATTTCACAAAGTTCAACAAAATTATTAAGATGGGCAGCAGCATCATCAGAACTAACACCAGAAAATTGATCTCTCATGACAAGATTTAGTAAAGCAGGTTTAATTTCAAAGAATTCTGCTGTAGTAGCAGGTGGAGCAATATGTGTGCATAGGAAATCATTATTATTTGTGGTTGTGAAGTCACACAACTTAGTATTTTCAGGGGTATTCATTTTAGCAACAATAAATAAAGCAAACTAGATAAAGTAAATGCAAGTAACTAATTTTTTGTGTGTTTTTGATATAGAGAGCAAGACAGTAAATAAAGTAAAACTAGCAACTAATTTTTTTGTGTTTTGTTTAGGTGCAGCAAACAAAGTAGTAAATAAAATAAAGCAAGACAAAAACAAAGTGGAGACTGAGCAGTGTGTCTTGATCTCCCCATGCGCGGAAATTTAGCTTGATACGCGTAGATGCACACGTCCGTTGGGAACCCCAAGTGGAAGGTATGATGCGTATAGAAGCAAGTTTCCCTCAGTATGAAACCAAGGTTTATCGAACAAGTAGGAGCCAAGAAGCACGTTGAAGGTTGATGGTGGCGAAATGTGATGCGCCGCAACAGAGATTCCGGCACCAACGTGGAACCTGCACAACACAACCAAAGTACTTTGCCCCAATGAAACAGTGAGGTTGTCAATCTCACCGGCTTGCTGTAACAAAGGATTAACCGTATTGTGTGGAAGATGATTGTTTGCAAGAAAACAGTAAAACAAGTATTGCAGTAGATTGTATGCGATGTAAAGAATAGGACCGGGGTCCACAGTTCACTAGAGGTGTCTCTCCCATAAGATAAAAGCATGTTGGGTGAAGAAATTACAGTCAGGCAATTGACAAATAGAAAAGGGCATAACAATGCATATACATGATATGATAAATATAGTGAGATTTAATCAGGTCATTACGACAAAGTACATAGACCGCCATCCAACCATCTATGCCTAAAAGTCCACCTTCAAAGTTATCATCCGAACCCTTTCGGTATTAAGTTGCAAAGCAACAGACAATTGCATTAAGTATGGTGCGTAATGTAATCGACAACTACATCCTTAGACATAGAATCAATGTTTTATCCCTAGTGGCAACACATCACAACCTTAGAACTTTCTGTCACTGTCCCAGGTATCAATGAAGGCATGAACCCACTATCGAGCATAAATACTCCCTCTTGGAGTTAAGAGTAAAAACATGGCCAGAGCCTCTACTAATAACGGAGAGCATGCAAGATCATAAACAACACATAAACAATAGATTGATAATCACCATAACATAGTATTCTCTATTCATCGGATCCCGACAAACACAACATATAGTATTACAGATAGATGATCTTGATCATGTTAGGCAGCTCACAAGATCCAACAATGAAGCACAATTAGGAGAAGACGACCATCTAGCTACTACTATGGACCCATAGTCCAGGGGTGAACTACTCACTCATCACTCCGGAGGCGATCATGGCGATGAAGAGTCCTCCGGAGATGATCCCCTCTCCAGGGTGCCGGAGGCGATCTCGAATCCCCAGAGATGGGATTCGCGGCGGCGCCGTCGGAAGGTTTTCCGTATCGTGGCTCTCAGTGGGGGTTTCGCGACGGAGGCTATTTGTAGGCGGAAGGGCAGGTCAAGGGCGGCACGAGGGCCAGACACAGCCGGCGCGGCCAGGGCCTGGTCCGCGCCGCCTGTTGTCGGCCACGTGGCCCATCGACTCCTCTTCGGTCTTCTAGCTTCGTGCAAAAATAGGACCCTGGCGTTGATTTCGTCCAATTCCGAGAATATTTCGTTACTAGGATTTCTGAAACCAAAAACAGACAGCAACTGGCTCTTCGGCATCTTGTTAATAGGTTAGTTCCAGAAAATGCGTAAATACGACATATAATGTGCATAAAACATGTAGATATCATCAATAATGTAGCATGGAACATAAGAAATTATCGATACGTTGGAGACGTATCAAACTTCAAGCATGATGGCTATCACAAAGTAAAGTGCATAAGTAAAGAGCTCGGGTATAGAGATAACCGAGGCACGCGGGAGACGACGATTTAACCCGAAGTTCACACTCTTGCGAGTGCTAATCTCCGTTGGAGAGGTGTGGTGGCTTAGTGCTCCCGAACGCCACAAATGGCCTCACCTTGAGGTGTGGTTGCTCGATGCACACCAACGCCACAAAGGCCTCATCCAAGATGCGGTAGTCACACACGAGCGCCACGAAGGCGCCTCACCTTATTCTCCGGTGACCCTCGCCACAAAGGCCTAGGTCACGGTTCCACTAAGGGATTTCCTTCGAGGCGGAAACCGGGCCTTACACAAAGGTTGGGGCACACATCCACAACTTAATTGGAGGCTCCCAAGAAATCACCACAAAGGCCTAGAATCCATCTAGGGTTCCAAGAACCCAAGAGTAACAACTTTCTTGCTTTCACCTCCATGAATCACCGTGGAGAGCTCAAACCGATGCACCAAATGCAATGGCAAGAACACCACAAAGATGCTCAAGTCCTTCTCTCTCAAATTCCAACAAAGCTACAAAAGCTATTGGGGAATAAGAGAGGAAGAACAAAGGAATTCACAAAGAACACCAAGATCAAGATCTAGAGAGTTCCACTCACAAAGAGATGGATTTGATTGGTAGAAATGTAGATCTAGATCTCCTCTTCCTTTTCCCTCAAATGGATTCAAGAATCATTGGAGGAGTAGAGGGATGTGGCAAGCTCTCAAGGTCAACAATGGTGGAGAGCAAAAGGAGGAAGAAGAAGTGGGGAGAAAGAGGAGGAAGAAGGCCTTAAATAGGGGTCTCAGATTTCTGCCCGTTGGGGCCAAAATCGCGACAGGCCGGCAGTGCCGGCCTTGAGCCACCGGCAGTGCCGGGGTGGCCGGCAGTGCCGGCCTTGTTCCACCGGCCACCCTGTTTTTACCCAAACACCCGATACGAAAACCTTAAAAACGTTTGCATCCGGACTCCGATTTCGATGATCTTGGGCTCGTTGAAATCACAACAACGAGCTCTACAACAATATGCATAGAAACATCATAGTACAGCAAAGTAGGATAGAAACAAATGAATAAAGGTTTTACCTATCTATAAAAGACAAACCGGTAAAACCTCCAATATGAAAAATGCAACAACTTGAGATAGGAGACTTGGATTTAGGTGAAACCAAATTTGTTGTAAAGAAGATGACAAGAGCTACCCCAAAAAGAGTGAAAAGATTAAGAACAAGTGGGGTAGGTTTTTCTATGTATTTTAGAGTGAAACCTCTCAATATGAGAAACCGAGAAAAACTCCAATATCGAAAACGCAACAAGTGATTCATGCGGAATCCGTTTTCGATGAACTAGAGCTTGTCATGAGAATAAGCACAAGCTCTAAAACACCATATGGATAAGATCCAAATAACAACCAAGAAAGGTGATGCAAGGATGCAAAGGTTTGAGCTCTCCGAAGGATACGATCGAGTTACTCACTTGAGAGCCCTCTTGATAGTACGACAACTAAACTATAAACCGGTCTCCAACTACACCATGAGACCGGTGAGAAAGAAACCCTATCAAGAGCAAACCTTAACCTTGCGCATTCCACTTGAGCTTGATGATGACGGTCTTGACCGCAACAAGATGGAACACCTTTCTTGATTGTGCTTGCTTGATGAAGTCATGCGAAATGCTCCCCCATAATCCACCATGGGAGAGCTTCTTCTTCGGCGCATCTTCACATATCCATGATCACCATATGGATGGCAAGCTTCAAGCATATGATCTCTTCGAGTTGGCTCATCTTGAACTTGCACTTCATTTCTTCATTCTTCATCATGTTGATGTCTTGAAGTAACTTGAGGGCTCACTTCATCTTCATCTTCAAGACATACTTGACACTTGATATCCTTCATCAATTTCTTCTTATTGCAACCTTGAAGCCAACATATGGTTCAAGCATTTCCTATGGACAACTCCTACAAATATAACTCAATGCAAACATTAGTCCATAGGGATTTCATTAATTACCAAAACCACACATGGGGGCTCCTTGCACTTTTAGAAAGTACAAGAAAGAAAAAGAGAGATTGTTACATATCATTGATCATCTTGATTTGAAAGCGGAAACAAATATTTTGAATACAGATGAAAGGGAGGAATTAAAAAAGGCAAATGATAGTCTAAATAAATTAACAAGAGAAGAGGAGTCTAAATGGTCTCAAAGAGCGAAAGTTAAACATATTCAAGAAGGGGGAATAATACGAGGTATTTCCACTTAATAGCGAATGGTAAACACCAAAAAAATAAAATTTTCCAATTAGAGCAACAAGAGGGGACTATTGTTGGGGAAGATAATTTGAAGGTTTACATTACTGAACTTTATAAGAAATTTTTTGGGGCACTAGTACCAACCAATATTTCTTTAGTTTAAGAGGACATCCATGATATTACACAAATTTCATCAATTGAGAATGACATCTTGACGGCTCCTTTTACGGAAGAGGAGGTGTTTCAGGCAATTTCTAGGCTGAATAAAGCTCCTGGACCAGATGGCTTTCCAGCTGAGTTCTATCAAAAAAATTGGGATGTAATAAAGGATGATCTAATGGCTTTGTTTTCACAGTTTAACAAAGGGGATTTGCCCCTTTACAAACTAAATTTCGGTGTTATTACATTATTACCCAAAAAAGAGAATGCGGTCCAAATACAACAATATAGACATATTTGCTTGCTAAATGTGTGTTTTAATATATTCACTAAGGTTGGGATGAATCGCATCTCGGGGATTGCCCCAAGAGTTATAAATTAGGCCAACCCAATCAGCATTTATGCTAGGTAGAAATATCTTGGAAGGCGTAGTCATACTTCATGAAACAATTCATGAGATACATACTAAGAAAATGGATGGGGTGTTATTTAAAATCGACTTCGAAAAAGCATATAATAAGGTGAAATGACCATTTCTACAACAAACATTGCGAATGAAGGGCTTTGCTCCAGAATGGGGTAGATTAGTGCAACAGTTTGTTGAAGGAGGTAGTGTTAGGGTGAAGGTGAATGATGATATTGGTCATTATTTCCAGACAAAAAAAGGTCTAAGGCAAGGAGACCCTCTGTCTCCAATGTTGTTTAATATCGTAGTGGATATGCTTGCCATCTTAATTGAACGTGCAAAAGAGGATGGTCAAGTTGGAGGGTTAGTTCCACATTTAGTTGATGGAGGACTCTCTATAATAAAGTACGTTGATGATACTATCCTTTTTTGGAACATGACCTCAACAAAGCTGTTAATATGAAGTTAATTTTGTGCCTCTTTGAAGAGTTATCGGGGCATACAATTAACTTTCATAAGAGTGAGTGACGTGGGCATTACCCTTTGGGTAACCGCTATTGCCCTATCCTGTACGGCCCAACTGGAGGCCCATGAAGACACTCGATGGCAAGGCGGACTACTACGTCGGTGCCGAAGAAGATTCCTTGAAGAACAAGACGAAGAGACGAAGAATACAAGGAAAGTCTAGAACTAGGGGCCTTTGTAACCTAGTCGTACCCGGACAGATCTCTCGAGACCTGGCTCCCTATATAAGGGCCAGGAGAGGGGCTGCCGAGGACACACGCAATCTTAGCATTTTTAGCCACCATAAATCTAGAGCTAGCTAGGTCCCTGCAGAACTTAGCTTCTCGACGAGATCACACCCAAAACCTTCGGCACCCCATTGTAACCCGAAATTTTCATAATCAAGATCAGACAGGCAGGACGTAAGGGTTTTACCTCATCGAAGGCCCCGAACCTGGGTAAATCGCCTCCCCCTCTTGTTTGATAACCGATGTCTCGTGTCAGCCTACAGGATTCCATCTACCTGATACGTCTCCAACGTATCCATAATTTCTGATGTTCCATGCTTGTTTATGACAATACCTACATGTTTTGCTCACACTTTATAATGTTTTTATGCATTTTCCGGAACTAACCTATTAACGAGATGCCGAAGGGCCAGTTCTGTTTTCTGTTGTTTTTGGTTCCAGAAAGGCTGTTCGGCAATATTCTCGGAATTCGACGAAACAAAGACCCAACATCTTATTTTTCCCGGAACCTTCCAGAAAGTCGAGAGGTGGACCAGAGGGGAGCCTGGGGGCCCCACACATGGTGGCGGCGCGGCCCAGGCCTGGGCGCGCCCTAGTGTGAGGAGGCCCGTGGCCCCTCCGACTCGACTCTTCGCCTATTTAAGCCGTCCTGACCTAAAACATCGATACCGATTGTGAAATCAAGAAAGACTCCGGGCGCCGCCGCCATCGCGAAACTCAATTCGGGGACAGAATCTCTGTTCCGGCACGCCGCCGGGACGGGGAAGTGCCCCAGGAAGCCATCTCCATCAACGCCACCGCCTCCATCATGCTCCGTGAGTAGTTCCCCCATGGACTACGGGTTCTAGCTGTAGCTAGTTGGTATTCTCTCCCCCATGTACTTCAATACAATGATCTCATGAGCTTCCTTACATGATTGAGATTCATCTGATGTAATCGTTGTTGTGTTTGTTGGGATCCGATGGATTGTTACATTATGATTAGTCTATCTATAAAGTTTGTGAAGTTATTGTTGCTGCAATCTTGTTGTGTTTAATGCTTGTCACTAGGGCCGAGTGGCATGATCTTAGATTTAAGCTCTATACTTATTGCTTAGATTGTATCTACAAGTTGTTTGCACATGTCTATGTCCGGAACCCGAGGCCCCAAAGTGACAGAAATTGGGACAACTGGAGGGGAAGGCGTAGGTATGAGGATCACATGTTTTCACCAAGTGTTAATGCTTTGCTCCGGTGCTCTATTAAAAGGAGTACCTTAATTACCAGTAGTTTCCCTTGAGGCCCTGCCACCGGCTGGTAGGAAAAAAGATGTTGTACAAGTTTCTCATTGCGAGCACGTATGACTACATATGGAAAACATGCCTACCTGATTAATAGACTTGATGTTCTGTCTTAATGCTATTTCAATCCTATCAATTGCCCAACTGTAATTTGTTCACCCAACACTTGTTATTGGAGAGTTACCACTAGTGTAGATAGCTGGGAACCCCGGTCCATCTCTCATCATCATATACTCGTTCTTTATGTCATTGGAAGTAGTATCAACTATTTTCTGGTGCCATTGCTCTCACATTACTGCTACTGCTGTTGTGTTACTGTTACTACTGCTCTCATATTACTGCTGCTTTCACATCACCCCTGTTACTAGTGCTTTTCCAGGTGCAGCTGAATTGACAACTCAGTTGTTAAGGCTTATAAGTATTCTTTACCTCCCCTTGTGTCGAATCAATAAATTTGGGTTTTACTTCCCTCGAAGACTGTTGCGATCCCCTATACTTGTGGGTCATCACTACCCTAAGCCCCAAACGGAGGGCATTGCCGAGGAGTACCCTCGACAATTGGCGCCGTCTGTGGGAATCCTGTTGGCACAAGATTCGTCGTCGGCAGATCCAGCCATGTCTTCGGCAGCTTCGTCAACGCCGTCGGCATCACCAAATTCGAGGAGTCCGATCCGATTCGTCTCCTACGAGTTCACCCCGCATAGCGACTCTTCCCGCTCGACTTTCTCGGGCCTGCAAGGAAACATGGGCATGACGTTCGGGAGCGTCCACTGTAACGTCAACATGGAGGAGTTCTTCGACTGCTAGAGCCGTTCGTCCCAGATCAGCAAGGAAATCGCCCCCACCGGCCGCAGGATCGATTATGTCATCGTCAATTGATCTTTCGGCTTGCCTGACAGACTCGACGAGTTCATCTTCACCATCAACCCCTCGGTCGGTGTCTTCGATGTCGGTTGGATCCGATAACCCTGTGTCATCGGATATGACCTCGTACTACTGTCTGAACTGCGACACCTGGCACGGGTTGGGATCGAGTGACACACCGTTCATCTGCAGCGCCAGGTATTCATCTGAAGAGGACAGTATCGACAACGTTGTCAGGGCGGCCACCTGGAAGACAGCGCGTCATCAGGTCTATGCTGCCAATAACGCATGAAACGCGGGGAACGGAGGAGGAGGAGATCACACCCCTCGCTCCAGCAGAGGATATAACTTTGAAAACAGCGCCAGTAACAACAACATCGATTACACCATCGCGGAGGAAGAATGGGCAGCGGCCCGGCAACCGTACTTAATAACACACCGCTTCCCGTCGGAACTTCGGTTGGAACCCTCAATGCCTATCGCTCTATCTTGGAGAAAATCGGAGCGGCCCGTCGAACGAGCATGCCACCCTCGAAAGACGTCTGTTAGCAGCAGATCAATCTAGCGAACGATAGAGGGCTGATACGTCTCCAACGTATCGATAATTTCTTATGTTCCATGCCACTTTATTGATGATATCTACATGTTTTATACACATTATATGTCATTATTATGCGTTTTCCGGAACTAACCTATTGACGAGATGCCGAAGGCCAGTTCTTGTTTTCTCTGTTTTTGGTTCAGAAATCCTAGTAACGAAATATTCTCGGAATCGGACGAAATCACCGCCAAAGTTCCTATTTTCCCGGAAGCTTCAGAGCACCGGAGGATGAGGAGGGGAGCCAGGGGGCCCCACACCGGCGCGGGCCAGGGCGCGCCCCTAGGGTGTGGGCACCCCGTGGCCCCTCCGACTCCCTCTCGGCGCCTATTTAAGCCTCCCGACCTAAAAACACCGCCGGAGACCACGATACGGAGAAAACCTTCCGGAGCCGCCGCCATCGCGAAATCAAGATTCGGGGACAGAACTCTGTTCCGGCACCTGCCGGACGGGGAATGCCCCGAGTCGTCTCCACCGCCGTCTCCACCGCCATCTTCACCGCCATCGCTGCCTCCATGATGAGGAGGGAGTAGTTCACCCCCGGGGCTGAGGGCTCACGCGTAGCTATGTGGTTCATCTCTCTCTTTATGTGATCTAGTTGAATATCGTCTATGTGCTACTCTAGTGATGTTATTAAAGTACTCTATTCCTCCTCCACGTGTGTAATGGTGATAGTGTGTGCACCGTGTGAGTACTTGGCATAGGCTATGATTATGATCTCTGTAGATTATGAAGTTAATTATTGCTATGATGGTATTGATGTGTATTATTCCTCCTACATATGCATGATGGTGACAGTGTGCATGCTATGTTAGTTCTTGGTGTAATTATGTTGATCTATCTTGCACTCTAAGGTTATTTAAATATGAACATTGCATTGTGGAGCTTGTTAACTCCGGCATTGAGGGTTCGTGTAATCCTACGCAATGCGTTCATCATCCAACAAAAGAGTGTAGAGTAGTCCTATTATGTGATCATTGTTGAGAGTGTCCACTAGTGAAAGCAGGATCCCTAGGCCTTGCTTCCAAGCATCGAATCTCCGTTTGTTTACTGTTTTGTTGCATGTTTACTCGCTGCCATATTTTATTCAGATTGCTATTACCACTCATATACATCCATATTACTTGTATTTCACTATCTCTTCGCCGAACTAGTGCACCTATACATCGACAAGTGTATTTGGTGTGTTGGGGACACAAGAGACTTCTTGTTTGTGATTGCAGGTTGCTTGAGAGGGATATCTTTGACCTCTTCCTCCCGAGTTCGATAAACCTTGGGTAATCCACTTAAGGGAAACTTGCTGCTGTTCTACAAACCTCTGCACTTGGAGGCCCAACACTGTCTACAAGAATAGAAGCACCCGTAGACATCAAGGGGCTCACGAGGAAGCGCGTCCCGAAGCAGCCAAGGCGCATGAAAGCATCGATCAAGGCTGTCCCGACTTTCGGAGGATGATGCCAGAGGAATAACGTCAAACCTATCCAAGTCCTTCATGACTACGGACACTGCGGGTAGGTTAAGGCCGAAAACCGTTGAGGGAGCAATCGCCAACCTCACAGCATACCTCATCAACCAACGACACGAAGGTTCTATGGCTCAAGCTTATCGGGGCACCCTGGAAAGCCTTGCAATCCTGGGAGACAGTCTGGTTCCACGAAAGGAAAAATCCACGCTGCAAGCTGTTGGAAAACGTAGCATAGAAAACAAAAAATTTCCTATCGCGAACACGCAATCCAAGCCAAGATGCAATCTAGAAGACGGTAGCAACGAGGGGATGATCAAGACTAACCCTTGAAGAGATTCCAAAGCCTATAAGAGTAGGCTCTTATTGCTGCGGTAGACGATCACTTGCCGCTTGCAAGCGCGTAGAAGATCTTGATCACGATCGGTTACGGCGCCACGAACGGGCAGCACCTCCGTACTCGGTCACACGTTCGGTTGTTGATGAAGACGACGTCCACCTCCCCGTTCCAGCGGGCAGCGGAAGTAGTAGCTCCTCTTGAATCCGACAGCACGACGGCGTGGTGTCGGTGGCGGTGTAGAAGTCCGGCGGAGCTTCGCTAAGCTATGCGGGCAATATGACACTAGTAGGAAAACCCTTATAGGCGGACCTTAGTTCTGTGGCGCACCAGAAAATATGCGCCACAGAAATGTATTTTGTGGCGCACCAGGCAAGGTGCGCCACAGAAACAGCATAATTTTGTGGCGCAGCAGCCGACCATGCGCCACAAAAACTTGGCGGGCCCCACAACCTGTCACCCCCAATTATCAGTGTAGGTATTTCTGTGGCGCACGAGGCGCGCTGCGCCACAGAAATTACTGTTTCTGTGGCGCACTAGCTTTGGTGCGCCACAGAAGTAGTTGATTCTGTGGCGCACTTGTTCTGGTGCGCCACAGAACTAAGGGAACCTAGCTATATCATCCCGTGCCCTCCCCCGCCCACGCCTGTTCACCTCTGATCCGTACCGCGCGCCTCTCCCCTCTCCCCTCTCCTCACCGCGCGCCGCCATGGTCTTCGCCATCGCCGTCGCCGCCGCCTTCCTACGCGAGGGCCGCCTGCCGCCACGCTCCTCCCATCCCCGCCACCTGCAGCACAAGCTGCCGCTACGGCGAGGAGGGGCCGCCGCGAGGAGGGGCCGCCGTCGCGTCAAGGTGGAGGAGCCGCCGCGACCTCCACCCTTGCCGTCGTCGTCGGTGAGCTCCTCCACAACTGTTGTTGTCGTCGGTGAGCTCCCTCCCTCTTCCTCCCCTCCCCTCCCTCTTCCTCCCCCGCGCGAGCACAACGTGCTCGACGAAATGCTTGCTCTGGATGTATTGCTGCTGTTGCTCTGGATGCATTGCCCCTAATCGTTTTGCATCATATGGTGTTCATATGCATTGCTGCTGCTGCTTGTGATGCTTATTGGAGTGTTCTATATGTTGTTCTGAACCTGTACAATGTGACAATGAAATTGTTCTGAACCGTACCTGTATATGGTGTTCATATGCATTGCTGCTGCTGCTAGTGATGCTTATAGAAAGATGTGACAATGAAATTGTCTATGCTTATAGAAATTGGAGTGTTCTATATGCTTATAGAAATTGTCTATTCCTCTGCCTCTGCCTCTCTGTACTTGTTCTATAAATCCTTGTCTGAACCTGTACAAGGTAATGAAGACTTGCTCACTTGGTATTGCTTGCTAGTTGGACATTTGGTTGGTTTTGATGCTACTGGTTCATTTAAATGCATGAAATGCTACTATGGTATGCTACTGTGGTATCCTTGTGAAGATTTACTTGATGGATTGTTGTGAGCTTATAGAAATTGGAGTGTTCTATATGTGTATTTGACCATGCTTATGATGGATTTCTTTTAAGGACTCTAGCTAGATTAGAGGGGAAAAGTTGCTGCTTTGTTGCCTATGATAATGGATCATCAAATGTTTCCCTTTGTCCCTGGTTGCCTCCTTAATTGATGCCTTATGATCCAAATGACCCAAGTCCCTTGCATGATCCCATTTGTCCCTAATGTTGCTTAAGATGAATAAATTCCCTCTAATCACCATTTGGAGATCAAGACTAGTTCTTGATTTCCATTAGCTAGACTCCAATATTAAAAATTTCTCCCAAATATGGAGACAAACATTTTAACATTACCCCAATTGATGCCTTTGTCCCTGGTTGCCTCCTTAATTGATGCCTTATGATCTATTTCTTGTTGGCTTTGATGAAAATAGAGATATCCACAGTAGGGGATCATGTAAATGAATGCCACTGTGGTATCCTTTGAAGAAAAAGGACTGTTTCTGATGGTTTTAAAAGGCTAGGTGGTGCTAGGTGATTAAGTTGGCTACCAAGACTTGTCTCATCTGGTTAGCTGGGATATGCTATGTGTTGTTGCTTGTTTAGGCATATCTATCACTTACTGGATTTACTGGTTCTTGATTGGCCTCTCTTTTGCCAGCATCACTTGGTCTATATACCAAGTGATGAATAATCCCTTTGGAGCATCTGCTCCATGCATGCTATGTGTGTTTGTGCATCTTGACTTATGTCACCATGGTTGCTGGTTTGGTGGTGTTTTTGTACTTGCCGATGATTAGATGGTTGGTCGATATCACTCGTACACTCGGGGGTGGAGCAAGTGAGCCTGGTGTGATGGCACAAATATCAATATCTTGTGCATCCTACCTGGCCTCACTTACTCCATCCCTGGATGTTAATATTTGTTTCGACCAACAAAGTATGAGGCATATGCTATTTAGTTGATACCACTTGGCTCTTTCTTCCATTTTAGTGCCGATGATTAGAATGTTCGGTCAACTTTACACTCCGGGGTGTCGCTAGTGAGCCTGGTGTGATGGCACAAATATCAATCTCTTGTGCATCCTACCTGGCCTCACTAACGCCATCCCGGGATGTTAATATTTGTTTCGACCAACAAAGTATGAGGCATTCCATTTAGTTCATACTAGCTACTTCTTAATTGCATTGGCCTTTCTTCCATTCTAGTGCCGATGATTAAATTGTTTGGTCACTTGTACACTCTGGGGTGGGGCCACTGAGCCTGGTGCGATGGCACAACTATCAATCTCTCTTGTGCATCCTACCTGGCCTCGCTGACCCCATCCCTGAATGTTAATATTTCTTTCGACCAACAAAGTATGAGGCATATGATATCTAGTTGAGATACCACTTGGCTCTTTCTTCCATTTTAGTGCCGATGATTAGAATGTTTGGTCACCTATACGCCGCAATATACTTTGTAGACGGGCCCCCCTTTCCCCGGCCGCCGTTCCGTGAACGAGTCTTTGACGAGACAACAACGCCGACCTGCCTCTCCGGCGCAGAACCACGCCAGTCCCAGCCGCCTCTCTTGTGGCCGCGTCTCCTGCGCCATGCACTCTTCGCCTTCTTGCCCGGTGAACAATAGACTTATCGTTGGAATAAGGAAGCCGACGACGGTCGATCGCAATCTAATCTTGCGACCGGCCGTCATCGGTTTGCTTATTCCAACGATCAGTCTATTGGTTCATCGGGCAAGAAGGCGAACAGTGCAGGACGCAAGACACACGGCCACAAGGGAGGCGGCTGGGACTGCCGTGGTTCTGCGCCGGAGAGGCAAATCGGCGTTGTTGTCTCGTCAAGGACCCGTTCACGGAACGGCGGCCGGGGAAAGGGGGCCCTTCTGCAAAGTATATTGCGGCGTATACTGCAACTATGGTTTCTGACCATAGTATTTTGTGTTGACCAACAATGTATGAGGCACTTATTCCATTTTGTCATTCCATTTGCTTTGATATTTTCAAAATGCCGATGATTAAAATGTTTGGTCCCCGTACACTCTGGGGTGGCGTAAGTGAGCCTGGTAAGATAGCACAAATATCAATCTCTTGTGCATCGGACTTGGTCTCGCTTACGCCATCCCGGAATGCTAATATTTGTGTTGACCAACAATGTATGAGGCACTTATTCCATTTTGTCATTCCATTTGCTTTGGTATTTCCAAAATGCCGATGATTAAAATGTATGAGGCATTTATTCCATTTCTCTTGTGCATCGGACTTGTTGGTCTCACTTTCTTCCATTTTCATCATAGTAGGAACTGGATATGAAGACCCGATGCAAGCGAGCCTGGTGGGTAGAGAGGAGGGAGCAAAGGAGGAACCGGATGAAGACTACTTTGTATCTCGAAATTGTGAAATTTGTATGAATTAAGAGTTGTATGCAAAACATTTGTATATATTGTTGTATAATGTGATGATGATGTATAATGTTGCTATGTTATATGTGTTCACATTATATCTGTCTATATTATATCTGTATATAACCTGTATACTGTGTATAAAACCTGTATAATACACCAGGCAGTATAAAATCGAGTATACCGGTACAATGTTCTGTGGCGCACCAAAATGTAATTCAGTGGCGCACATGTTTCTGTGGCGCATGGGTAACCATGTGCGCCACAGAAACCTTAATTCTGTGGCGCACGGGCACCGCCACAGAAACCTTATTTTTGTGGCGATGTTTCGTGGCGCACCACCCATGCGCCACAGAATCACTTTTTCGTGCGCCACTGATGAGGCTTTTCCTACTAGTGGGAGGAGCAAAGCTAGGGTTTGGGAGGGGGTGGCCGGCCACTCTATGGGGGCGGCCAGCTTGTGGTCTTGGGGTGGCCGGCCCCCTCCCCTTGGCCCTCTATATATAGGTGGAAGCCCCAAGTGTTGGACTACAAGTCTTCGAATAAGACCCGAACCCAAAACCTTCCATATGGTGGGAAACCTTCCCTCCCACTAGAGGTGGGAATTCCACCTTCCATAGGGGGGGTGGCCGGCCCCCTAAGGGGGAGTCCACTTGGGACTCCTCCCCCACTAGGGTTGGCCGGCCATGGAGGTGGAGTCCCATGTGGACTCCACCTTCCTTGGTGGTTTCTTCCGGACTTTTCTAGAACCTTCTAGAACCTTCCATAGAACCTTCCGCATCATTTTATTCACATAAAATGACATCCTATATATGAATCTTATTCTCCGGACCATTCCGGAACTCCTCGTGATGTCCGGGATCTCATCCGGGACTCCGAACAAATATTCGAACTCCATTCCATATTCAAGTACTACCATTTCAACATCCAACTTTAAGTGTGTCACCCTACGGTTCGTGAACTATGCGGACATGGTTGAGTACTCACTCCGACCAATAACCAATAGCGGGATCTGGAGATCCATAATGGCTCCCACATATTCAACGATGACTTTAGTGATCGAATGAACCATTCACATACGATACCAATTCCCTTTGTCACGCGATATTTTACTTGTCCGAGGTTTGATCATCGGTATCACACTATACCTTGTTCAACCTCGTCTCGACAAGTACTCTTTACTCGTACCGTGGTATGTGGTCTCTTATGAACTTATTCATATGCTTGCAAGACATTAGACGACATTCCACCGAGAGGGCCCAGAGTATATCTATCCGTCATCGGGATGGACAAATCCCACTGTTGATCCATATGCCTCAACTCATACTTTCCGGATACTTAATCCCACCTTTATAACCACCCATTTACGCAGTGGCGTTTGGTGTAATCAAAGTACCTTTCCGGTATAAGTGATTTACATGATCTCATGGTCATAAGGACTAGGTAACTATGTATCGAAAGTTTATAGCAAATAACTTAATGACGAGATCTTATGCTACGCTTAATTGGGTGTGTCCATTACATCATTCATACAATGACATAACCTTGTTATTAATAACATCCAATGTTCATGATTATGAAACTAATCATCCATTAATCAACAAGCTAGTTTAAGAGGCATACTAGGGACTTCTTGTTTGTCTACATATCACACATGTATCAATGTTTCGGTTAATACAATTATAGCATGGTATGTAAACATTATCATAAACACAAAGATATATAATAACCATTTATTATTGCCTCTTGGGCATATCTCCAACAGTCTCCCACTTGCACTAGAGTCAATAATCTAGTTTACATATGTAAAGATATAACACCTTGGCCTTCTGGTGCTTTATCATGTTTTGCTCACAGGAGAGGTTTTAGTCAACGGTTCTGACATGCTCAGAAACGTATGTATTTTGCAATTCATATGCGTCTCAGCGCATCACTCATTTTCCAAATGAGTCGGCATATATGCTTAGTCCTCTGGTGGAACCTTAATTTCGCGGTCTGAAATATGTCACTAATATTGTCACACACAATATAGCTTCAAAGTTCTGACTTTGTCGGAACTACACCAAATTCTCAAAGAACCTCCTGACTTAACATCCTTTGTCATTGTCAAAACAATGACATATTCTGCCTTCTTTTGTAGAATCCATCACAATATTTAGAACTCTTCTAAATCTAGCATAGACAACTTCTAGCTCATTGTGCTACCTTTTAAACAACACTTAGTCTAATTTGAGATTTGAAATTATATTTTATATGTGACAAAACCAATATCGGTGTAACACCTTACAGCGATTTGTTTGTCATTTCTTCATACAAAAAAATATATATATATCCTTAGTTCTTCTAAAGTACTTAAGGATATTCTTACTGTCGTTCAATGATCATCATATGAATCATTCTGGTATATGCTCATAACACTTTATAGCACATGATATCTGATTGTGTACATGTTATTCGTGATCTATAATCACTCATGTGTTTTTACTCATTGAGTGTCAGATACACTCAAGTCTTGTTAAACCTTCACATGACAAGAACATTTTCTTAATATTTCTATATTGAACTACTTCAATATCCATCATATGTACTTTGACTTAAACTTATTTATGTGTTTCAATCTATCTTCATAGATCTTGACACTAAATTTGTTTCAGTCCATATCCTTTCATTGAAGTTAATTCTCAATGAAACCTTTTAATCAAGTATATAATTACATCATTTATAACCAACTATATGTCACCTACATAAAGTATTATAAATGTGTCTTAGCGCTCCCACTTAATTTCTTGCAAATGCAAGCCTCTTCATCGTCTCTGATGAAATCAAAAACTCTTTGACTATTTCATCTGGTGAAGATTCTAACTCCGTGATACTTACTTCATCCAATTGAAGTTCGTATACCTATCTAGTATTCCACGGACCAGCAAAACTCTTGGTTGTATCTTGTATACACCTTTAATACACACTTCTGTTAAGTAGTGTATTTTGCCATCCTACTAGCATATCTCATAAAAGAAATATGTAGTGATTACTAGAATAATCCACATAGACTATAAGCATTGCTACGGAAGATCTAATCTTATCGTAGTCAACTCTTTGAACTTTGTCGTAAACAATTTTTCGACAAGTCGAGCTTCTTTAAGGATATTCCATCCAAGTCCATCAATTTTATAGATCCATTTACTTTCAAAAAGTATTTATCTATCTTGGATTTCATGGCATATAGCCATTTTAACGGAGTCAGGGCCCATCATAACTTCTTTGTTTGTAGTTGGTTTATCATTGTTCAAAATCAATCCTTTGTTCACAAATCATTTATTTGATCACAAAGTAAACCATACCTACAAGATTCAATATGTATTTCGATCTCCATGGCTAAAACACTTTGTAGTCATGGGAGCCATGATCGTCGTGGCCGCTTCCGAAACCAATTCCGATGCTGCGCTACTCTGATCATTATGCTCAGGTTCATAAACCTTATCAAATTATATTGTCCTCCCACCCAAATACTTCACTAGAAACAATTTCTCGGAAATAAGAAACATTGACAAACACTTTTGTCTTTGTCTTGTGGGAAGAATTCCCAATTAAATCTTTGGGATAACCAACAAAGACATTCATCCGATTTTGGTTGTAAACTCTTAGACCAAAATTTAAAGAAAAGACTATTAGGGTTTATACCCATACCATAACTTGTATGGTGTCATTTCAACGGATCATGATGATACTCTATTTAGTGTAAAAGCGGTAGTCACTAAAGCATAATCCACAAAAATATAATGGCGTCATAATATTTTATCTCATCATTAATCCAACAAGGTTTGGATACATATCTCGGATACTACATCATCATTATGATACTCCAAAAATGTGAGTTGTAGAACAATTTCATAACTCTCTTAGATGTTCGCTAAAAATCGTAATTCAAATATTTCTACCATGATCCAATCATAGATATTCGACTTTTCTATTACGATGATTTCCACTTCATGCTGAAATTTATTTGAATCCATTCAAATGTTTCAAACTTCTTCCTTATTGAATATATCCACATATATACTCAATTCATTGTTGAAAGTTTTCATGAAGTAGAAGAATCTCCCGCACACAACTATGCCCAGTGAACCACATACATCATCATGTATTTTTCCACTAAGTTAGTTGCCCGTTCAACTTTTGGCCTATGAACGGTATTTTAAT
Organism: Lolium multiflorum; assembly: GCA_030979885.1. Taxonomy (NCBI): domain Eukaryota; kingdom Viridiplantae; phylum Streptophyta; class Magnoliopsida; order Poales; family Poaceae; genus Lolium; species Lolium multiflorum. The sequence continues at coordinate 132,507 of JAUUTY010000488.1, forward strand.
CATTCTCTTTAGAAAAGATTTGCAAGCGTCAAATGATTCAAAAATCAAGTGACTCCAAAAATCCATTTACATGGAGTTCCTTCATGCGTTCCTTTCTAACATGACCTAAATGGCGGTTCCACAAATGAGTGGAATTCAAATCACTTGCCTTATGGCATTTTAGCGTCAGTGTTATGTATGTGTGTTTCACCATTAAGATTTATAATAACTTATCCATCGTTCATGGAGTAATGTCATAATTTGAACAACTCATTGTTTTCATTTGACCAGAGCAAAATAACAATTATTAAGTTCTTTATTATAAATTCTAAGGGCTAGATAGAATGCCAACGATGAACATAATAACACTTTATTTTTGTTCCAGACGTGCATACCTATCATATTCCTTGTTAGTCACTTAGGCCATTGTACTCTTGTATTGCGTTGTTTTGTATGACACTTCATACCAACCAATGTGGTACAAATACCCAAGAATTTTATTGTGTGACCAAATGAGGAATACATCCATAACATGTATATCATTTATATACACCTGAGCTAGACTTTCTAGTCTTTTCTTTCTTTCTTTCTGCCAATAATCTTTTGTAGTTTCTCTTTTAGCTTTCCTCATTATTCAGAAAAACACTTCAATATCAATAACTTCTAGGTTTGTTGATCAAATACCAATAACCTTGAGGTTCTTTGAAGTTGATCATCATATGACAAGTGTTCCGGATTTCACTATTAGTAACCTTTTAATATGATGAACAATTTCACTCATAATTTTATCCATCATATCATGACGACTTTTTGAGACCATGTCTGTACATGCTAGGCTCATAAAGTTTAACCTTAGTATTCGCATGTGCAAATCTGGCTTGCACCCATTGTAAGCACACGTAGAATCTATAACACCCGATCATCACGTGATGCTTCGATACGACGAGTCTTAGCAACGGTGCATACTAAGGATGATAACTTCATGGATATGCGAATATCGTTAGTGCTCCAATAGTTGGAGGATTGTGACGCCTGGCGTCTTCAACCTTCATACATTCCCATAAAACTTATGAGTTTATGTAGTCTCACCAAATTATATTCTATCATCTTGCAATAAGGTCTTAGATATCACATATATCTCATACCTTGATTATTTCTGAAAACTAAATTTTCAGCTCCTTACTTTTCAAACAGATTTGAACTTCAAGTTTCACGGAGACAAGATAACTTTAGGTACTAATTGAAACCATAGCTCTCTGAATCAACAAAGTGAGTTTCACTAAAAGTTTGCAATAGGACTTAATCAATTCTTGATTCTTTAACAATACGGTACTAATCCGTAAAGTTTCTTATCAGATTTTAACAGTATTTCTATCTCAATAACAAGACTAGCGCATAGAAGTAAACGGATGCCAATACTACAAAATTAATTCAAAATACTACTCAGACTATGTTTATGATAAATTGAGTTCAAAATTTTAATTCAATATAATTAAAACACTAGGTGAACTCCCACTCAAAACAATATCCCTCGCATTGTCTTAGTGATCACACGAACCAAATCTACCGCACCTAAACCCGATCATCACGAGAAAAGGTGTGATTTCAATGGCGAACACTCAAAGTGTTCATCATATCAATCATATGATTCATGCTCTACCTTTCGGTATCACGTGTTCCGAGACCATGTCTGTACATGCTAGGCTCGTCAAGGCCACCTTAGTATCCGCATGTGCAAAACTGTCTTGCACCCGTTGTATGTACTTATTGAATCTATCACACCCGATCATCACGAGATGCTTCGAAACGACAAGACTTGATAACGGTGCTACTAAGGATGAACACTTTATTATCTTGAGATTTTAGTGAGGGATCATCTTATAATGCTACCGTCGCGATCTAAGCAAAATAAGATGCATAAAAGGATTAACATCACATGCAGTTCATATGTGATATGATATGGCCCTTTTGTCTTTGCGCCTTTGATCTTCATCTCCAAAGCACGGACATGATCTCCATCATCAACGGGCATGATCTCCATCATTGTCGGCGAAGCACCAAGGTCAATGGCGCCGTCTTCATGATCGTCCTCCATGTAGCAACTATTACAACTACTTTGAAATACTACTCAACATGAAATTTAAAGACAACCATAAGGCTCCTGCCGGTTGCCACAATACAATAATGATCATCTCATACATATTCATCATCACATTATGGCCATATCACATCACCAAACCCTGCAAAAACAAGTTAGACGTTCTCTAATTTGGTTTGCATATTTTACGTGGTTTAGGGTTTTCGAGTAAGATCCAATCTACCTACGAACATGAACCACAACGGTGATACTAGTGTTGTCAATAGAAGAGTAAATTGAATCTTCACTATAGTAGGAGAGACAGACACCCGCAAAGCCACTTATGCAATACAAGTTGCATGTCAAGCGTGGAGCAAATCTCATGAACGCGGTCATGTAAAGTTAGCCCGAGCCGCTTCATCCCACTATGCCACAAAGATGCAAAGTACTCAACTAAAGATAACAAGAGCATCAACGCCCACAAACCATTGTGTTCTACTCGTGCAACCATCTATGCATAGACACGGCTCTGATACCACTGTAGGATAACGTAGCATAGAAAACAAAAATTTTCCTATCGCGAACACGCAATCCAAGCCAAGATGCAATCTAGAAGACGGTAGCAACGAGGGGATGATCAAGACTAACCCTTGAAGAGATTCCAAAGCCTATAAGAGTAGGCTCTTATTGCTGCGGTAGACGATCACTTGCCGCTTGCAAAAGCGCGTAGAAGATCTTGATCACGATCGGTTCCGGCGCCACGAACGGGCAGCACCTCCGTACTCGGTCACACGTTCGGTTGTTGATGAAGACGACGTCCACCTCCCCGTTCCAGCGGGCAGCGGAAGTAGTAGCTCCTCTTGAATCCGACAGCACGACGGCGTGGTGTCGGTGGCGGTGTAGAAGTCCGGCGGAGCTTCGCTAAGCTATGCGGGCAATATGAAGTGGAGGAGCAAAGCTAGGGTTTGGGAGGGGGTGGCCGGCCACTCTATGGGGGCGGCCAGCTTGTGGTCTTGTTGGCCGGCCCCCTCCCCTTGGCCCTCTATATATAGGTGGAAGCCCCAAGTGTTGGACTACAAGTCTTCGAATAAGACCCGAACCCAAAACCTTCCATATGGTGGGAAACCTTCCCTCCCACTAGAGGTGGGAATTCCACCTTCCATAGGGGGGGGCCCCCTAAGGGGGAGTCCACTTGGGACTCCTCCCCCACTAGGGTTGGCCGGCCATGGAGGTGGAGTCCCATGTGGACTCCACCTTCCTTGGTGGTTTCTTCCGGACTTTTCTAGAACCTTCTAGAACCTTCCATAGAACCTTCCGCATCATTTTATTCACATAAAATGACATCCTATATATGAATCTTATTCTCCGGACCATTCCGGAACTCCTCGTGATGTCCGGGATCTCATCCGGGACTCCGAACAAATATTCGAACTCCATTCCATATTCAAGTACTACCATTTCAACATCCAACTTTAAGTGTGTCACCCTACGGTTCGTGAACTATGCGGACATGGTTGAGTACTCACTCCGACCAATAACCAATAGCGGGATCTGGAGATCCATAATGGCTCCCACATATTCAACGATGACTTTAGTGATCGAATGAACCATTCACATACGATACCAATTCCCTTTGTCACGCGATATTTTACTTGTCCGAGGTTTGATCATCGGTATCACACTATACCTTGTTCAACCTCGTCTCTGACAAGTACTCTTTACTCGTACCGTGGTATGTGGTCTCTTATGAACTTATTCATATGCTTGCAAGACATTAGACGACATTCCACCGAGAGGGCCCAGAGTATATCTATCCGTCATCGGGATGGACAAATCCCACTGTTGATCCATATGCCTCAACTCATACTTTCCGGATACTTAATCCCACCTTTATAACCACCCATTTACGCAGTGGCGTTTGGTGTAATCAAAGTACCTTTCCGGTATAAGTGATTTACATGATCTCATGGTCATAAGGACTAGGTAACTATGTATCGAAAGCTTATAGCAAATAACTTAATGACGAGATCTTATGCTACGCTTAATTGGGTGTGTCCATTACATCATTCATACAATGACATAACCTTGTTATTAATAACATCCAATGTTCATGATTATGAAACTAATCATCCATTAATCAACAAGCTAGTTTAAGAGGCATACTAGGGACTTCTTGTTTGTCTACATATCACACATGTATCAATGTTTCGGTTAATACAATTATAGCATGGTATGTAAACATTATCATAAACACAAAGATATATAATAACCATTTATTATTGCCTCTTGGGCATATCTCCAACACAAGCTAGCGGCTCGAAGCATCGTTCAAGGGACGCTCGAGATGAAATCACCCAGAGTAGAATCGACAAAGCCAGGCGACGGCGAGCAAAGGAGTAAGATAGTGACGCTTCAGAAGAAAGCCAGGAGCACGATGGCGAGATGAGGGGAGCTGATTGTTTAATCTACAAGATCTGCGAGACAATGCCACCCAAAAGGTTCAAACCTACTCCTACTGATGCCGCTAAGTATGATGGACAGCAGGAGACGAGGTCTTGTATAGATGATTACTTGACTGTGATCCTACACAAAGGAAATCGAGATAGCAGCAATGCAGTGCTTGCAACTTTACCTGAAGGATTCGGCACGAGCCTGGTTGAGAGGCCTGCCGAAGGGTTCCACAAAGTCATGGGATGATCTGGTAGACGCTTTCATCACAAACTTCCAAGAAACATACAAGAGGCCTGTTGGGATCGATGAATTACGGCACTATCAGCAGAAGCCGAAGGAGTCGATGTGTGCATACATTGGGAGGTTCACTAAACACCCACTACAAGAAAAGTTGCCATGGCCGACGAAGTTGAAGTCGCGCCGTGGTTGCTGGTGTACCATGGCCGACGATTTTTGGTCCCTCCGTGGTTCATGTCAAAACTTTTTTTCTCGTTTTTGAGGCCACCTAGCCCGATGAAAGCGGCCAAAACGTCGCGTATGGTGGCCCGGGACGTGGTGCATCTCGAAATCTCGGGTTCGCCGGCCGAGTCAACGCAAATCCGCACCGCCGAGGGATGTAGGGCCCAGATGGCAGCCTCTCTGGCATTGTTTTTTTCTAGATCGCGCCATCTCGTTCAACGTTCTCCGATCGAGCCGTTTACGATGCAGGATCATGGGTCCCGCATGTCATCCTCTATGAACCAAAATTCTTTCTATTCTTGGATTTTTTGACCCCCTGATTTCTGGCTACTTCCTTTTTCTTTTGATCCCTTGCCGCCTTGGAAACGTTGAGACCGCTGCTGCTAAATGGGACCCGCATGTCATCCTCTATGTGCAATCAACTTTATTTTCTTGGAGTTTTTTTGGCACCTCAAATTTGGTCACTTGCCTTTTTCTTTCGATCCCCTGCCCTCTCAAACGGTGATACCGCTGCTGCTAAGGACCCGCATGTCATCCTCTATGTACTATAAAACTTTCTTTTCTTGAATTATTTTTGGCACCTCATATTTGGTCACTTACCTTTTTCTTTCGATCTCCTGCCGCCTCTCAAACGGTGATACCGCTGCTGCTAAATGGGACCCGCATGTCATCCTCTATGTACTATAAAACTTTCTTTTCTTGGATTGTTTTTGGCACCTCATATTTGGTCACTTGACTTTTTCTTTTGATCCCCTGCTGCCTCTCAAACGGTGATACCGCTGCTGCTAAATGGGACCCGCATGTCATCCTCTATGTACTATAAAACTTTCTTTTCTTGGATTTTTTGGCACCTCATATTTGGTCACTTGACTTTTTCGATCCCCCTGCTTGCCTCTCAACGGTGATACCTCTTGCTAAATGGGACCATGTCATCCACTATGTACTATAAAACTTTCTTTTCTTGGATTTTTTTGGCACCTCATATTTGGTAACTTGACTTCTTTCGATCCCCTGCTGCCTCTCAAACGGTGATACGCTGCTACTAAATGGGACCCGCATGTCATCCTCTATGTACTATAAAACTTTCATTTTTTGGATTATTTTTGGCACCTCATATTTGGTCACTTGACTTTTCTTTCGATCCCCTGCCGCCTCTCAAACGGTGAGACCGCTGCAGCTAAATGGGACCGCATGTCATCCTCTATGAGCAATCAACTTTCTTTTCTTGGAGTTTTTTTGGCACCTCATATTTGGTCACTTGCCTTTTTCTTTCGATCTCATGCCACGTTTGAAACGTTGAGGTACCTGCTGGCTCATGGGACCCGCATGTCATCCTCTGTGTGCTATAAAAGTTTCCTTTGTTGGATTTTTTTCACCCTCTGATTTTTGGCTTGCCTTTTTCTTTTGATCCCCTGCCCCCTTTGAAACGTTGAGTAAGCTGTTGGTTCAAGGGACCCGCATGTCATCCTCTATGTCCATCAACTTTCTTTTCTTGGATTTTTTTCACCCCCTAATTACTAGCTACTTTCTTTTTCTTTTGATCTCAAGCCCTGATATTTGGTCACTTGCCTTTTCTTTCGATCTCATGCCGCCTTTGAAACGTTGAGTAAACTGCTGGCTCATGGGTCCGCATGTCATCCTCTACGAACAATAAAAGTTTCCTTTCTTGGAGTTATTTTTACCCCTAATTTCTGGCTATTTGCCTTTTTCTTTTGATCCCCTGCCCCCTTGAAACGATGAGGACGCTGTTGGCAGGTCGGTCCCACATGTCATCCTCTATGAACAATAAAAGTTTCCTTTGGTGGATTTATTTTTGACCCCTAATTAATTTCTGGCTATTTCCTTTTTTTTCTTTTGATCCCCTGCCGCCTTGGAATTGTTGAGAATGCTGCTGCCTCATTTTTCTTTTGGTCCTGTGCCGCCTTGGAAACGTTGAGACCGCTGCTACAAAATGGGACCCGCATGTCATCCTCTATGTACAATAAAGTTTCTTTTCTTGGATTATTTTTGGCTCCTGATATTATGTCACTTGCCTTTTTCTTTCGATCTCATGCCGACTTTGAAACGTTGAGGATGCTGCTGCCTCATGGGTCCCGCATGTCATCCTCTCAGAACGATAAATGTTTTCTTTTCTTGTATTTTTTTACCAACTGATTTTTAGCTTTTTTTTATTTTCGATCCCCTGCCGCCTTTGAAACGTTGACTCCGCTGCTGGCTCATGGGTCCCCGATGTCAGCCTCCCCGTACAAGAAACATGTGATATTTTATTTTGCAGACAATAAACGTTGTATTTCGCTCTGAGCTATTGCAAACGGATAAATTAAATCTTTATATCTACATAAACAAACTTATATGTTGAATCTCCTTGTTTTTTGTTTTTGCGAAGCATAGGACTTTCCTGTTTTTTTTTGAGAAAAATCCGACCTTTCCTGTTTTGGAGTGGGCTGAAATTGTACGAGTCAAAAGGCCCAGCAGGATAGTTCGAAGGCCCAGATGTCCAGATACAGCCCAATTGAAATCTTTCTTTTCTTGGATTTTTTTCACACGATTTCTGGCTACTTCATTTTTCTTTCGGTCCTGTGCCGCCTTGGAGCGTTGAGACCGCTGCTACAAAATGGGACCCGCATGTCATCCTCTATGTACAATAAAGTTTCTTTTCTTGGATTATTTTTGGCTCTGATATTATGTCACTTGACTTTTCTTTCAATCTCATGCCGACTTTGAAACGTTGAGGAAGCTGCTGGCTCATGGGTCCCGCATGTCATCCTCTATGAACAATAAAAGTTTTCTTTGTTGGATTTATTTTTTTCCCTAATTTCTGGCTATTTGTCTTTTTCTTTTGATCCCCTGCCCCCTTTGAAACGATGACGACGCAGTGGCAAGTCGGTCCCATGTCATCCTCTATGAACAATAAAGTTTCCTTTGATGGATTTATTTTTGACCCTAATTAATTTCTGGCTATTTCCTTTTTTATTTTGATCCCCTGCCGCCTTGAAATAGTTGAGGATGCTGCTGCCTCATGGGTCCCGCATGTCATCCTCTCAGAAAGGTAAATGTTTCTTTTCTTGAATTTGTTTACCAACTGATTTTTGGCTTATTTTTCTTTCGATCTCCTGCCACCTTTAAAACGTTGACGACGCTGCTGGCTCATGGGTCCCCAATGTCAGCCTCCCCATACTGCAAATCCTCTTTCTGCAAAGGTTGTATTTCTAGATAGATAAGGTGGATTCGAATCTGCCATGGTTCAGGCAGCTCAGGTAAGCCTTCTTGCACTAATTAATGGAAGTAGTGTATCGCAAGGTCAAGACATGTGGCTCGGTGTAATGAATCTATATGAATCATGTTGTGGGTTCAATCTGATAGTTCTCTAACAGGTCAGCCAAAATAGAAATTAAGTTTTTTTCTAAAACGGAAATGCAAATTAAGATGAACACAAACATTAGTTATCATAATAGCTGATCATACATACATACTTGCTAAGAGCAAAAGCTTGCCAGAGTTTTACCACCCATACAATTAATTAGCAGTTCAGATAAGATAACCTTATATAAGTATAACTACAAATGCATTTGCTAAGGGCTCATGGGACAACAGAACTAGACAACCGCGAACTTTATGACCAGCATGTCACAGCGGCATCGAAAGATCTTGACCTTCAACTTTGATCCAATGCGAAGTTTGGCACCGTCAATGAACTTTTTCCACCTGGAAGTAACAGCCAAGCGGCCATCTGTGGGACTGACAGAGTACCGTCCCTCCACGGTGAGACCTTCACTCTCCATGACGAGGGATATCTTGCCCCTTCGGCCAGCATTGAGATCCTTGGAGATACTTTTAGGCAATTTCTGATTCAAAGCAAGAGATACCACCAAAAATTAGTCAATGGCACCAATGCACTGAACCATGTGAGACTTTGAGCAGAGAAGACATCAAGATAAGAGCAGTTATGATGTCATATACTCATGAACATAGCCTTCAGATGCGTCCTGGTCACCACACGGGTGGCCACAACAATGAGCTGAGACCTCGGTGATCTGGCTGGGGCAGGTGCATGAGCCTGGGCTGGTACATGAGCTGGTGCTGATGCAGGAGACTGCTGGGCAGGTGCAGTAAACGGTGCCTCTAGAGGAACCGGTGCTGATGCAGGAGACTGTTGGGCAGGTGCAGTAAACGGTGCAGCTAGAGGAACCAGTGCTGATGCAGGAGCCTGCTGGGCATGTGTAGTATATGGGGCCTCTACAGGAACCAATGCTGATGTAGGGGACTGCTGGGTAGATGCAGTAAACGGAGCTGGTACAGGAACCGGTGCTGATGCAGGAGAGTGGGAAGCCGGTGCCGGTGCTGGTGTGGTTGCCCTTTGTGACATCCGCTCCTGTTCCATCAGGGGATCTGCAACTTTGATCATGTTAAACCCAGCAAGCTAGAACAGAGGGAATGGTTTAGAACAACTGCTCAGAATGCAGTTATCAAAAGATATGAGTAGAAAAAAGTTACATATTATATATTTGGAAGTGTCTCCAACTCTGTAAGCAATTACGTATATCTGCCCGTTGAGTTTCCGATCCTCAGCTCGTCGCCCTTCTTCAGACCGTAGTCAAAAGCAAACTTTCTCCAATCATGTCCATACAAATATGTGATGGCCTGCATCTTGTAGACATACACCTCATAGACCGTGTAGGTGTTCATCAATTTGCCATTGCCATGCATAGTGAAAGATCCTTCATGCGGACACATCTGGTTAATCATTGGACGAAGTTCACAAGGTACAATCTGCATGTGAAAATTGATACAAATGTAAGAAGCAGGAAGACTAAAAATAAGACTTTACTATATGCCAATTCATGCTAAACCACTGAGAATACATACCTGTAACTCTGTGAAGGAGCTACTAGAAAGGTAGATAGAGCCATAGGAGGTGTTATATGCGGGGTATGTACATGGGCCCGCCATATTCCCGCAAGCTCGGCATCGGGATGGTGAAGGAAACATGGGAGGTACTACTGGTGCGTAGCGCTGAACGTAAGTGGAAGAATTAGGTTGTGTAAAGTGCATAGTTTAGAGCAATGCAAATGTTGACAAGCAAGTGCATAACACTATGTTACAAACTGAACAGTGAAAAAGTAGTGTATGATGAATATAAGCATGCTAATTTGGTGTTTCCGAATTCCAAAAAGCATTAGACAGAGGCAGTGATAATATCAGACATAAATCATGGCATGTATATGTGGCTTAAGAAAATATACCCGAACCTTGGATGGTTACGGCCCGGCTGATCCTTGGACTTGAGCTTATATAAGCATCCAGAAGGTGGGGCTGACAGTAACTTGGTGGCTCTGCAGATGCCTCATCAGCAACAGTTGCAATCCTTTTGACCAATGAAGGCTTATCAGTTTCAGTCTGCATATGAAAATTGAAGAGCAACAGACATCATCAATGATATATAAAATGAATCTATGAGACACTGATGCATATAGTGTTGGATGTAAGTGGAAGAATAGGTGTGTGTGTTTCTGAACTATTGGTAAGCATTAGACAAAGCCGGCAATAAACAGAAAAAAATCAAATCATGTATGAGGATTAAGAAAATATACCTGCTTACTGAAAAGGGTACCACCCAGCTGGCCCATGGCCTTGTGCTTGAGGAGGTTTTCAGAAGATGGTGGCAGCACCATCGTCTTCACAGCAGCCTCATCGGGATCATTT
>JAUUTY010000489.1:0-100538 GCA_030979885.1 Lolium multiflorum
GCAGAAGCGGTGGAGCTTTTTGGAGACTCGAAGCTGGTGATCTCCCAGCTCACGGACGAATACAAGTGCAAGAGTGAGTCACTCTTCCCATATTGGATGGAATGTCGTGAGCTAATGACACAATTTCGGTACATCAACTTCAATTGGGTCCCAAGATCTCAGAATACCGAGGCCAATGATCTCGCACAGATGCGTCAGGGTACAAGGACATACCAGATGGGTCAGAAGTTCAGGTGCAGTTCCTGGAACAGGATGACTGGAGAGCCGATATCTTCAATTACTTGAAGGATTCGGCTCGGGGGCACCTAAACGGATAAGGTACAAGGCCATGAAATATGTCCTTATAGAGACGACATGTTCTATATAGGACGTTGAAGGATTACTTCTCAAGTGTTTGGGGCCAGCCGACTCCAATCGGCTCTTACATGAGGTGCATGAAGGCGCTGTGGAACTCACCAATCGGCTCATAAGATTAAATGGTTGATCAGGCGATCAGGGTTTTATTGGCCCACCATGCTTGAGGATTGTTTTAAGTACTATAAAGGGTGTCAAGCGTGTCAGAGGTTTGAGAGGATTCAGATGGTACCCGCATCAGCAATGAACCCCATCATCAAGCCTTGCCATTTCGAGGTTGGGGCATGGATATGATCGGCAAAATCAATCCTCCATCGGGCAAAGGCCATGTGTGGGTTCTGGCCATTACATATTATTTCACTAAATGGGTGGAGGCCGTCCCTATGAAGGCAGTGGCATCGAAAGATGTTATCAAATTTGTGAAAGAACACGTCATTCATAGGTTCGGGATTCCTCAAACCATCACGACCGATGGAGGTTCGGTCTTCATCTCTAAGGAATTCAGAAAATTCTGTGATGAGATGGGAATTAAGCCGATCCGATCATCTCCATACTATGCTCAAGCCAACGGGCAAGCTGAAGCGTCCAATCGTGAGTCGATCAAGTCGATTAAGAGGAAGATTGATGAGAACCCTAGGGTTTGGCATGAAACATGTCAGAAGTTTTGTGGGCCTATCGCATGTCATGCCATGGAGCTATAAAACCTTCGCCGTACCAGCGTCTATGGGCAGGAAGTCGTATTGCCTTGGGAAATTACTGCGTTGGATCGAGACGTGTCACGTTTAGAATGATCTACCACCAAGAATATGCAGCCCTCGATGAGTGATACTATTGAGGATGCAACTGAACTTAGACTTTGGTCCTTGGAGAAGATTAAAGAGAACAAAGCCGTGGTGGCTCGCGCACAATAAGAAGGTGAGACCAAAGGAGTTTCAAGTTGGTGATCTAGTATGGGAAGTCGTGTTGCCATTAGGAACCAAGGATAAAGCATATGGCAAATGGTCTCCTAATTGGCACGGTTCGTACAAAGTCGATCATTGAAGGGCAATGCATACATGCTCGAGCAGCTGGACGGTGTTAAATTCCCAGTAGCCGTCAATGGTCAACACCTCAAGAAATATTTCCCAAGCATGTGGGACGATGGACAATGAAACATGGGGGCCGATGTATAAAATCGGCCAGTAATTTTTTTTTTACTAATCACAGCCGATGCGCAGACATCGACTTGAGAAATATGGATACCAGTACAGCCGATGCACGGACATCGACTTTAGAACAATAAAAAGCCGATGCAGAGCCATAACGTTGCACAGAAAACAAAAATTTTCCTACCGCGAACACGCAATCCAAGCCAAGATGCAATCTAGAAGACGGTAGCACCGAGGGGGGGATTATCTAGTCTCACCCTTGAAGAGATTCCAAAGCCTACAAGATGAGGCCTGGTTGCTGCGGTAGACGATCACTTGCCGCTTGCAAAAGCGCAGAAGATCTTGATCACGATCGGTTCGGGCGCCACGAACGGGAGACTCTCCGTACTCGGTCACACGTTCGGCTGTTGATGAAGACGACGCCCACCTCCCGTTCCAGCGGGCAGCAAGTAGTAGCTCCTCTGAATTCGACAGCACGACGGCGTGGTGTCGTGGCGGAAGAAGTCCGGCGAGCTTCGCTAAGCTATGCGGGCAATATGGAGGAGCGGAGCTTGGCTAGGGTTTGGGAGGGGTGGCCGGCGGGGGCGGCCAGCTTGTGGTCTTGGGGTGGCCGGCCCCCTCCCTGGCCCCTCATTATATAGGTGGATCCCAAGTGTTGGTGTCCAAGTCTTCAATAAGACCAAACCAAACTTTCCATAGGAGGGGGAAACCTAGCTCAACTAGGGACTCCCACCCAAAGGTGGGATTCCCACCTCCCATGTGTGGGGCCCCCTATGCGGAGTCCACTTGGGACTCCCACCCATCTAGGGCTGGCCGGCCATGGAGGTGGAGTCCCTGTGGACTCCACCTTCCTTGGTGGTTTCTTCCGACTTTTCTAGAACCTTCTAGAACCTTCCATGGACCCGCGACATTTTATTTCACATAAAATGACATCCTATATATGAATCTTATTCTCCGACTTCCCGAACTCCTCGTGATGTCCGGGATCTCATCCGGACTCCGAACAAATATTCAACTCCATTCCATAATTCAAGTGCTACCATTTCAACATCCAACTTTAAGTGTGTCACCCCACGGCTCGAGAACTGCTGACATGGTTGAGTACTCACTCACCAATAACCAATAGCGGGATCGGGAGATCCATAATGGCTCCCACATATTCAACGATGACTTTAGTGATCGAATGAACCATTCACATAAATTACCAATTCCCTTTGTCTCACGATATTTTACTTGTCCGAGGTTTGATCTTCGGTATCACTCTATACCTTGTTCAACCTCGTTCTCGACAAGTACTCTTTACTCGTACCGTGGTATGTGGTCTCTTATGAACTCATTCATATGCTTGCAAGACATTAGACGACATTCCACCGAGAGGGCCCAGAGTATATCTATCCATCATCGGGATGGACAAATCCCACTGTTGATCCATATGCCCTAACTCATACTTTCCGGATACTTAATCCCACCTTTATAGCCACCCATTTACGCAGTGGTGTTTGGTGTAATCAAAGTACCTTTCCGGTATAAGTGATTTATATGATCTCATGGTCATAAGGACTAGGTAACTATGTATCAAAGCTTATAGCAAATAACTTAATGACGAGATCTTATGCTACGCTTAATTGGGTGTGTCCATTATATCATTCACACAATGACATAACCTTGTTATTAATAACATCCAATGTTCATGATTATGAAACTAATCATCCATTAATCAACAAGCTAGTTTAAGAGGCATACTAGGGACTTCTTGTTTTCTACATATCACACATGTACTAATGTTTCGGTTAATACAATTATAGCATGATATATAAACATTTATCATAAACATAAAGATATAAATAATAACCACTTTATTATTGCCTCTAGGGCATATCTCCTTCAGTCTCCACTTGCACTAGAGTCAATAATCTAGTTTACATTTGTAAAGATATAACACCTGGCCTTCTGGTGTTTTATCATGTATTGCTCACGGGAGAGGTTTTTAGTCAACGGATCTGACACGCTCAGAAACGTATGTATTTTGTAATTCATTTGCGTTTCAACGCATCACTCATTTCCAAATGAGCCGGCATTAAATATGTTTGGTCTTCCGTGGAACCTTAATTCCGCGATCTGAAATATGTACTAATTATTGTCATACACAATATAGCTTCAAAGTTCTGATTCCGTCGGAACTACACCATGTTCTCAAAGAACCTCTTGACTTAACATCCTTTGTCATTGTCAAAACAATGACATATCCCTTCTTTGTAGATTCCGTCACAATATTTAGAACTCTTCTAAATCTAGCATAGACAACTTCTAGCTCATTGTGCTACCTTTTAAACAACACTTAGTCTAATTTGAGATTGAAATTATATTTATATGTGACAAAACCAATATCGGTGTAACATCTTACAGCGATTTGTTTGTCATTTCTTCATACAAAAATATATATATCCTTAGTTCTTCTAAAGTACTCAAGGATATTCTTACTGCCGTCCAATGATCATCATATGAATCATTCTCGTATATGCTCATAACACTTTATAGCACATGATATCTGATTGTGTACATATTATTCGTGATCTATAATCACTCATGTGTTTTTACTCATTGAGTGTCAGATACACTCAAGTCTTGTTAAACCTTCACATGACAAGAACATTTTCTTAATATTTCTATATTGAACTACTTCAATATCCATCATATGTACTTTGACTTAAACTTATTTATGTGTTTCAATCTATCTTCATAGATCTTGACACTAAATTTGTTTCAGTCCATATCCTTTCATTGAAGTTAATTCTCAATGAAACCTTTTAATCAAGTATATAATTACATCATTTATAACCAACTATATGTCACCTACATAAAGTATTATAAATGTGTCTTAGCTCCCACTTAATTTCTTGCAAATGCAAGCCTCTTCATCGTCTCGATGAAATCAAAAACTCTTTGACTATTTCATCTGGTGAAGATTCCAACTCATGATACTTACTTCATCCAATTGAAGCTTGTATAGCTATCTAGTATTCCACGGACCAGCAAAACTCTTGGTTGTATCTTGTATACATACTTCTCTTAAGTAGTGTATTTTGCCATCCTACTAGCATATCTCATAAAAGAAATATGTAGTGATTACTAGAATAATCCACATAGACTATAAGCATTGCTACGGAAGATCTAATCTTATCGTATTCAACTCTTTGAATTTTGTCGTAAACAATTTTTCGACAAGTCAAGCTTTCTTCAAGGATATTTCATCCAAGTCTATCAATTTCATAGATCTATTCACTTTCATAAAGTATTCATCTATCTTGGATTTCATGGCGTATAGCCATTTTAACGGAGTCAGGGCCCATCATAACTTTTTTGTTTGTAGTTGGTTTATCATTGTTCAAAATCAACTTTGTTCACAAATCATTTATTTGATCACAAAGTAAACCATACCTACAAGGTTCAATATGTACTTCGATCTCCATGGCTAAAACACTTTGTAGTCATGGGGGCCATGACGTCGTGGCCGCTTCCGAAACAAATTCCGATGCTGCGCTACTCTGATCATTATGCTCAGGTTCATAAACCTTATCAAACTATATTGTCCTCCCACTCAAAAACTTCACTAGAAACAATTTCTTGGAAATAAGAAAACATTGACAAACACTTTTGTCTTTGTCTCCATAGTGGGAAGAATTCCCAATCAATTCTTTGGGATAACCAACAAAGACATTCATCCGATTTTTGGTTGTAAACTTATTTACTTATGCTATGCATACCAAAATTTAAGAAAAGACTATCAGGTTTCTTACCTATGCCATAACTCGTATGGTGTCATTTCAACGGATCATGATGATGCTCTATTTAGTATAAAAGCGGTAGTCCTAAAGCATAATCCACAAAAATATAATGGCGTCATAATATATTTATCTCATCATTAATCCAACAAGGTTTGGATACATATCTTGGATACTATATCATCATTATGATACTCCAAGAAATGTGAGTTGTAGAACAATTTCATAACTTCTCTTAGATGTTCGCAAAACTCGTAATTCAAATATTTCCACCATGATCCAATCATAGATATTTGACTTTTCTATTACGATGATTTCCACTTCATGCTGAAATTTATTTGAATCCATTCAAATGTTTCAAACTTTTTCCTTATTGAATATATCCACATATATACTCAATTCATTGTTGAAAGTTTTCATGAAGTAGGAGAATCTCCCGCACACAACTATGCCCAGTGAACCATATACATCATCATGTATTTTTCCACTAAGTTAGTTGCCCGTTCAACTTCTTGGCCTATGAACGGTATTTTAATCATTATCTTTAGAAAAGATTTGCAAGCGCCAAATGATTCAAAAATCAAATGACTCCAAAAATCCATTTACATGGAGTTCCTTCATGCTTTCTTTCAACATGACCTAAATGGCATGTTCCAATATGGAATTCAAATCATTTGCCTTATGGCATTTTAGCGTTGTTATGTATGTGTGTTTCACCATTAAGATTTATAATAACTTATCCATCGTACATGGAGTAATGTCATAATTTGAACAACTCATTGTTTTCATTTGACAAGAGCAAAATAACAATTTATTAAGTTCTTTATTATAAATTCTAAGGGCTAGATAGAATGCCAACGATGAACATAATAACACTTTATTTTTGTTCCAGACGTGCATTCCTATCATATTCCTTGTCACCACTTAGGCCATTGTATTCTTGTATTGCGTTTGTATGACACTTCATACCAACCAATATGGTACAAATACCCAAGAATTTCATTGGACCAAACGAGGAATACATCCATAACATGTATATCATTGATATACACCTGAGCTAGACTTTCTAGTCTTTTCTTTTTTCTCAAAATATCTTTTGTAGTTTCTCTTTTAGCTTTCCTCATTATTCAGAAAAACACTTCAATATCATTAACTTCTAGGTTTGTTGGTCAAATACCAATAACCTTGAGGTTCTTACTAAGTTGATCATCATATGACAAGTGTATCGATTTCACTATTAGTAACTTTGTAATATGATGAATAAACTCATAGTTTTATCCATCATATCATGACGACTTTCCGAGACCATGTCTGTACATGCTAGGCTCGTAAAGTTTTAACCTTGGTATTTGCATGTGCAAATCTAGCTTGCACCCGTTGTATGCACTCGTAGAATCTATCACACCCGATCATCACGTGATGCTTCGAAACGACGAGTCTTAATAATGGTGCATATTAAGGATGGTCACTTCATGGATATAATATTGTTAGTGCCCCAATAGTTGGAGGATTGTGACGCCTGGCGCCTTCAACCTTCATACATTCCCATAAAACTTATGAGTTTATGTAGTCTCACCAAATTATATTCTATCATCTTGCAATAAGGTCTTAGATATCACATATATCTCATACCTTGATTATTTCTTAAAACTAAATTTTCAGCTCCTTACTTTTCAAACAAATTTGAACTTCAAGTTTCACGGAGAGACAAGATAACTTTAGGTACTAATTGAAACCATAGCTCTTTGAATCAACAATGTAAGGTTTACTAAAAGTTTGCAATAGGACTTAATCAATTCTGATTCTTTAACAATACGGTACCAGTCCGTAAAGTTTATTGTCAGATTTTAACAGTATTTCTATCTCAATTACAAGACTAGCGCATGGTAGAAAACGGATGCCAATACTACAAAATTAATTCAAAATACCACTCAGACTATGTTTATGATAATTAGTTCATGTTTTAATCTAATTATTAATGAACTCCCACTTAATACAACATCCCTCATAGTTGTTAAGTGGTACACGATCCAAATTCACTACACCAAAACCGATCATCACGTGAGATGATGTAGCTTCAATGGTGAACATCAACATGTTGATCATATCATCCATATGACTCGTGTTCAACCTTTCGGTTTCCGTTGTCCCGAGGCCATGTCTGTACATGCTAGGCTCGTCAAGCAAACCCAAGTATTCCGCGTGTGCACCCGTTGTATGTGAATCGTTGAATCTATCACATCCGATCATCACGAGATGCTTCGAAACGACGAACTTTTACAACGGTGCATACGAGGGAGAACACTTTATTATCTTGATATTAATGTGAGGGATCATCTTATAATGCTACCGTCGCGATCTAAGTAAAATAAGATGCATAAAAGGATTAACATCACATGCATATATGTGATATGATATGGCCTTTTCTTTGTGCCTTTGATCTTCATCTCCAAAGCACGGACATGATCTCCATCATCAACGAGCATGATCTCCATCATGGCGGCGTAGCGTCAAGGTCCATGGCGCCGTCTTCATGGTTGTTCACCTCATGTAGCAACTATTACAACTACTTTGAAATACTACTCAACATGAAAATTAAAGACAACCATAAGGCTGCCGGTTGCCACAATACAATAATGATCATCTCATACATATTCATCATCATATCATGGCCATATCACATCACCAAACCCCGCAAAACAAGTTAGACGTCTCTAATTTGGTTTGCATATTTTACGTGGTTTAGGGTTTTCGAGATAGATCTAATCTACCTACGAACATGAACCACAACGTTGATACTAATGTTGTCAATAGAAGAGTAAATTGAATCTTTACTATAGTAGGAGAGACAGACACCCGCAAAGCCTCTTATGCAATACAAGTTGCATGTCGAACGAGGAACAAGTCTCATGAACGCGGTCATGTAAAGTTAGTCCGAGCCGCTTCATCCCACTATGCCATAAAGATGCAAAGTACTCAAACTAAAGATAACAATAGCATCAACGCCCACAAACCATTGTGTTCTACTCGTGCAACCATCTATGCATAGACACGGCTCTGATACCACTGTAGGATAACGTTGCATAGAAAACAAAAATTTTCCTACCGCGAACACGCAATCCAAGCCAAGATGCAATCTAGAAGACGTAGCAACGAGGGGATCGGGTCTCACCCTTGAAGAGATTCCAAAGCCCAAGATGAGGCTCTTGTTGCTGCGGTAGGATCACTTGCCGCTTGCAAAAGCGCGTAGAAGATCTTGATCAACATCGGGCCACAATCGGGCAGCACCTCCGTACTCGGTCACACGTTCGTTGTTGATGAAGACGACGTCCACCTCCCTGCTCCATGGGCACAAGTAGTAGCTCCTCTTGAATCCGACAGCACGACGGCGCGGTGCGGTGAAGAAGTCCGGCGGAGCTTCGCTAAGCTATGCGGGCAATATGGAGGAGAGGAGCTTGGCTAGGGTTTGGGAGGGGTGGCCGGCCACGGCTATGGGGGCGGCCAGCTTGTGGTCTTGGGGTAGCCGGCCCCTCCCTTGGCCCCTCATTATATAGGTGGATCCCAAGTGTTGGTGTCCAAGTCTTCGAATAAGACCGAAACCAAAACTTTCCATAGGAGGGGGGAAACCCCACTAGGACTCCCACCCAAAGGTGGGATTCCCACCTCCCATGTGGTGGCCGGCCCCCTATGGCGGAGTCCACTTGGGACTCCACCCCATCTAGGGCTGGCCGGCCATGGAGGTGGAGTCCCTTGTGGACTCCACCTTCCTTGGTGGTTTCTTCCGGACTTTTCTAGAACCTTCAGAACCTTCCATAGAACCTTCCTCCGCGACATTTTATTTCACATAAAATGACATCCTATATATGAATCTTATTCTCCCAACCATTCCGGAACTCCTCGTGATGTCCGGGATCTCATCCGGACTTAACAAATATTCGAACTCCATTCCATAATTCAAGTGCTACCATTTCAACATCCAACTTTAAGTGTGTCACCCTACGTTCGAGAACTATGCGGACATGGTTGAGTACTCACTCGACCAATAACCAATAGCGGATCTGGAGATCCATAATGGCTCCCACATATTCAACGATGACTTTAGTGATCGAATGAACCATTCACATAAATTACCAATTCCCTTTGTCTCACGATATTTTACTTGTCCGAGGTTTGATCTTCATCACTCTATACCTTGTTCAACTCGTCTCGACAAGTACTCTTTACTCGTACCGTGGTATGTGGTCTCTTATGAACCTATTCATATGCTTGCAAGACATTAGACGACATTCCACCGAGAGGGCGATAGTATATCTATCCGTCATCGGATGGACAAATCCCACCGTTGATCCATATGCCTCAACTCATACTTTCCTGACTTAATCCCACCTTTATAGCCACCCATTTACGCAGTCGTTTGGTGTAATCAAAGTACCTTTCCGGTATAAGTGATTTATATGATCTCATGGTCATAAGGACTAGGTAACATGTATCAAAAGCTTATAGCAAATAACTTAATGACGAGATCTATGCTACGCTAATTGGGTGTGTCCATTATATCATTCACACAATGACATAACCTTGTTATTAATAACATCCAATGTTCATGATTATGAAACTAATCATCCATTAATCAACAAGCTAGTTTAAGAGGCATACTAGGGACTTCTTGTTGTCTAGATATCACACATGTACTAATGTTTCGGTTAATACAATTATAGCATGATATATAAACATTTATCATAAACATAAAGATATAAATAATAACCACTTTATTATTGCTCTAAAGCCGATGCAGAGCCATCGACTCTAGAGGAACAAGCTCGGTTGAGCAGGTTAACAGATCAGTTCCAGGCCAAAGTACTTGGCATTTGAGATGATTCTCCCATTGGATTTGCTAAGGAGTTGAATCTGTGCGATTGAAGGATGGCGTGAACACGGATTGGACCTGTTTTGGCCTTAAATCGTGTTTTTGAGTAAAAGCCGATGCCATGCCATCGGCTCTTTGCGCGTTGACTTCGTTTGACAATCGGCAAATTTGATAACAGGAAAGCAAAATTGACAAAGGAATATTTTCTTCATTAATAAAGGATTTCTTACAAAGAAAGAGCCGATTGCTCAAAGGAGGAAGAACAAAAGAAAGGTCTATTGACCATCTGCCACTACTACTACTAGACCTATACTAGCAGATCCTACTCTACGGGGTCAGTCGCTGTCTCGTCGTCGCATCGGAGCTCTCGGTTGCTGCCGGCGGGCTCCTGTCGCTGCTCCAATGGCCCTCATTGGGGGCCTCCCTCCTTCATCATCGCGCCGCTATCCGACCTGGGGACGGAAGCGTCGCCGGCGGATAGTCCCCGAGGGAGTCGTCGTCGTCTTCTTCCTCCTCTTCCTCGGGAGGAAGTGTAGTCGTCCAGAGAACGAGCTGCCCCTCGCTTCGATCTGGCTCCTCATCGGCGAGGAACTCGGAGGTCTATCTCCGCGGTCAAGGACCTGTCGCCCTGGACCGAGGAGGCGTGTCCTCTCGGTCCCACTCGGGGCGCGTCATCGTGCGCCACCATCGGATCCCACTCCGGCGTGGGTTCGATGGAGGAGGAGGAGAAGGACTGGAGGGGAGATCCGACGAGGCGAGGAGGAAGAGGAGGAAGACATTGCTACTGAGATTGGGGTTTCTTGGTGCCGATGGCTAGAACAGAGCAAGGGGATGAAGTGGCGAACTGTTCGAGCGGTTAAATAAAAGGGGATATAGTGGATTCAATGCCAAACAGTTTCCGAGGAAGTGGTGCCCAAAGAAAAAAAAACAACCAAATACGGAGTAGTTGAGAAGGCAAGGCATCATGATGAAGGATATCGACGGTTCTGCTCTGCCACGACATAACTGACGAGGAAAGAGAGTGGTTTTGGAATTATCACTTCCAAAACCAGGGGCATGTGTTATCACCAGATTTTGACCGGATCGAGGCGGTCAGATTAAAGATGGGGTTTGAAAAATATACATGGAGGATATACATGAATGCCTTGTACACAAGTTTGGGCTAGTTTGCCCGTGTATCCGGAATATAGTAGGATACGTGTTTGCTAGGTAGAATTTGGCTCATACCCATTGGGACATTCCCACGTTGTTTCACGGACTATAAATATGTATCTAGGTTATTGAGGAAAACAACAATCACGTTCACGACAAACCAATCTAGGCGCATCGCCACCCTTGTTTCGAGGGTTTCTTCCGGTAAGAATCATGTCTTGCGATCTAGGCAGTATACGTTATTGTTCTTGCGTTGCTCGTGCTGAAGCCTTGTTGATGGCGAGCAGCGTAGTTATCGTAGATGTGCTAGGTTAGCATTGATTTACCTTTATACATGCTTTGATCCATGCTATCCCTAGATCTAGCTGCCTTTACACCTATCTTAGGTGTAAGGGCTGCACCTTGCTTGATCCGTGTTTAGTAGATCCATCTGTTATGATTGCTCCTTTTTCTTCAAAGATTAGTTTAATATCTCGCATAGTTAGGCCTTGCAAACGGGTTGAAGGATCCAAGAGCACGTAGGGTGTAGTTTGCTAGCCCTCGATAAGATGTTCCGGGAACCAACTCCATGTTGGTTTTTAGTCCTTATCTAGGGCTGGTTTATTATCATCTTACGTGGCTGCTAGGCTCAATCACGTGTAGGATGTTCCGATTATGCGGTGAAAACCCTAAATCGTCGTAGGTCGTTTTAGCTTCATATTGATCAAGCAGGACCACCATGTTATCGTAGACCTCATACGAATCATGGATGAATCGGCTCCTTGAGCCGATTCTGAAACCCGAGAGCCGATCGAGGCTCGTATTTAATGTTTACGTATGCCATGCAGAAACTAAGCGAAGCAAATCCATCACCTTCCCCGACCAGGTATAGGTCAGGTGGTACGCCTGCACCAACAT
The DNA here is from genome assembly GCA_030979885.1 of Lolium multiflorum. Taxonomy (NCBI): domain Eukaryota; kingdom Viridiplantae; phylum Streptophyta; class Magnoliopsida; order Poales; family Poaceae; genus Lolium; species Lolium multiflorum. Next base: position 12,201 of record JAUUTY010000489.1, read on the forward strand.
CGGACGCGTACCATCGAGCTTTGGGCCGTCGCATCGAGGACCAGCCAGCCGCAGTCCTGGGAGCCTCCCGCCTCTACGTGTTGCCCGTCGCTACTTGCCGGTAGGTTTCGACGCCAACAACATGTCTATGATTAGAAAACCTTAACCATCACTAGGCTTACTCGGGACATGGTGTTGTCTACAAACCACACAAGTATTAAGTTTTCCGCTTAATACAATTCTAGCATGGAGTATAGATATTTATCATGAAGAATTAAATATATGATAATAACTATATTATTATTGCCTCTAGGTCATATTTTCAACACGATCATCCAAATAGTAGCGATCTCATGACGATCGATGTGTAGGGTGTCGCCGAAGATCTCAGTCCTGACGCCACACGCCCATGGTGGGCACCAACTAGCGTGTGATTACCTCTGCAGATGCTATGGGGGAAGGGGGTGGGTGGTAGCTAAGGAGTTGGGCAGGGATGATGTAGGCATCTTCGAAACGAGATTAACATGACAAGGGTTTAACCCAGGTTCGGCCTCTTAATTGAGGCAAAGACCGACCCTTCTACATTTGTATTGATTGACTATTTACAATGGGGTTCAACGAGTCGGCTATTGTGGATCGCGAACTAGGACTCAAGTGTCGGGCGTAGAGCGTAGATGTATGGATGAAAGCGTGTCCTGTAGGGTTACCTGCCAAGGGTTTATATGTAAACCCTAGCTAACGTGCTCATTTTTCCTTTTCGAAAAAAATGAGCTCCTCGTAGTTTCAATTGGTTTGCTTAGTATTGGCCGTAATTTGTCCTACTTATGACTTAGTTTTTACTTATCCATCGGGCTACATTTACTTTTAATTCTCTGAATGTGATCATTTTAGTTAACGTGCACATGAAACAATTCAGTTTCTTATAATAATCTATAAAAAGGTAGTATCTTTTTTTTTTTGCGTATATAAAAGGTATCTATGATGCTAAGCAACCTCGATTCCAAATTCCAGCATACAGTATTCTACCGTATCTACTTAAGGAAGAATGGCATACCAGTCACAAGCAGAAAAGTTCGAATTCTCTTGAGTAATCTTGCTGATTAATTCTATCCGCCGCCCTTTGCTATTAGGTAGCCATTCCTCTTCACTTAGGTGCTTGCCGACGATCGAGATTGGGCATTCCGAGCAACTAGATCTCCGCTTGCAGAGGACTTCTGCTGCCCTTGAACCTCTCGCATGAGCATGCCCCGAACTCCCGGCCCTCGCAGCTTCCGGCGTGGTAGTCGGCAGTCACGGCTACTCCGCTGTCCTAGATCGCTGGCCTCATTCTGCTCTATCCTCTTGTTTCTTTTTGTTGCTTTCGCCTCTAGCAGCTTCAGGAGGATAAGAAATAGTCGAGGGTACTGTCTGAATAAAAAAAAGAAAATATGAAGCCATTGGAACTGATGAATCATTCATGGACCAAATTCGCTAATGTAGCGAATCTATCCAACCCACCAGTACTGCTAGCAAACCGGTCTAGATATTAAGAAGGTTGTTCTACTAACTTGTCGATAAAAAAATAGGCTAGAGTGACTAGAGCAGCCCACTGAACAATAGCTTGGTGTAGACATGTTAGGTGTGATCATCCAAGCCCTGGTTCAGCAGCTAGAAACATTAGTCATTACTTCCTCCAGTCGGATTAAATCAACGGGGAGGGGAGCCAAAGCTAACATATCGCGTGGTAAAACCCGCGTCGATTAAATATGACTAGAGATAATATTATTGGAGTCTCCAACTTAGCCGAAGGAGTCCGAGTTGCCCTCCAATGTTGGGGCGGAGGTAGGAATAAGATTTAGGCTCATGAGGGGGCGATAAATTAAATTTTTTGCATTAGGACGTCACCTTCGTCATCGATAGTGGCTCAGCCACATGCGTTCTCATACCAGGGTCAGGAGGGGTCCATGTCGCGCTCTCGCTCCGCTTCGCCTCAGCCGTCAACGCCTTTAGCACATACAGTGGATATGCCTCCCCCTCGTCTTCAGCCAACACATCCCCCCTGCTCAACAACTGGAGATCAGGCGAAGTGGACGTCATGCGTTGGCTAAGGATGGGGCTGGAGTCACAGACGAGGACATGATCCAGAAGGAAATGCGCCGTAAAGCGGCCAAGAACCTCGACGCGTCAGGTACGAACAACTCCTCCACATCTTTTCTTAAATTTTCAAATTCCAAAATTTCTTTCACGTTGAGTAGTGAGTAGTGCAGGTGTTTCTTTGGGTCGTAGTTCGGACGAGATATCAGTTTCGGCCAACGTCTTGAGGTATTTGGAATACGACCACATCAAAATCATCCCAAAGGCTTCGACGGGGGTTGAACTATCTTCTCTAGAGGAGGAGGAAGATGATGTCATCTCAGATGGTCGTCTTCTTTCTACTCTAATAGGTGGTATTTCAGAGGTGGACTTAGAACAGTCGGGGTTAGAGTCATTTTATGATCTAAAATCTTCTCGACGTACTTCTAAGTCTTCCGCTGAAAAAAAACATTGATCAAGGATAAATACAAAATCTAAGATAGTTTCAAATGAATGACATGTTTAGGAATAGCAGAGGTCTTTGGGATTTGGATAAACACTTTCATATTGCCAATTGTTGTAAGGACTATAATTTAGATTTTATTGCTATTTCCGAGACATGTAAGAGAGATTACTCTCAAAGCCCCTTAAACCAGTTATCCGGAGGAATAGACTTTGAGTGGTTCTCTGGCCCACCTCGTGGTAGGTCCGGTGGCTTGCTTGTTGGAGTTCGAACATATTCCATGTAAGTTTTGGTTAATTCTGATGGCGAGTATCATGTCAAACTCGCCATTCGGAACAGAGCAGATAATTTCATTTGGAGTCTGGACTCCGTTTATGGTGCTGCCTAGGACAAGTTTAAAGCCGATTTTTTACGTGAGCTTGTTAATCTTGCAAAGGACAATCCTTACCCCATTCTCATTGTTGGGATTTCAAATTGCTCAGATTCCGCCATGAAAAAAGTAAAATTCAATTTAATGGCCAATGGATTTTCTTGTTTAATCCTGTCATTGATAGCTTAGACTTAAGAGAGTTTGAGATGGCAGGCTAACATTTTACTTGGACTAATAGTCTACCTGACGCAACATATGAGAAAATAGATCGCGTGCTGATGTACACTACTTGGGAATATAAATACCCTATGGTGTCTGCACGCGCTCTAGAACTGTTGAAATTTTGTCGGACCATGCTCCCTTACTTTTAACTACCGGAAATCCAAAACAACTGTCTAAACGTTCGTTCAAGTTTGCACTTGGATGGCTACAACAGGATGGTTTTCACGAGATGATTAAGAATGTATGGGAAAGACCAGTATGGCAACAACCCGATAGTAAGGTGGAATAAGAAGATGTGTGCTCTACGCAGACACATTTCTGGATTGGCCAGCCACATAGTTGGTATTCTTAAAAAAGAGAAGCTCCACTTATCAACTATATTTAATGAGTTTGAGGCATTCACTGAAGTTACGCCACTAACGATCCTAGAATTGTAATTAAAAAACCAATCTAATGCATAATTAATAGGTCTTCTTCCGGAAGAAGAGTTGAAATGGTACCAACGTTTAAAAGCCCAATTCAGTCTAGAATGAAATTCAAATACTAGATATTTTCATGGGTTTGCCAATGGCCGTCACAGAAAAAAGCATATTCAATCTCTAGTACAGGATGGGGGGTTAATTGACGGCCATGCTCAACTCAAATCGTATATTACTAATTATTACAAGAATCTATTTGGTCCACCGGATGGGAGGTCCTTCTCTCTGGATGAATCTCAAATAGCCGACATACCCCAAGTGTCTCCAGAGGAGAATGCTATTTTAACGGCTCCTTATTCAGAGGCGGAAGTTAATAAAGCTATTTCCCAAATGGAACATAACCAAACTCTGGGCCCAGATAGTTTCCCTACTGAATTTTATCAGAATTTTTGGGTCACCATTAAAACAGATCTTCTGCAAATGTTCAGCTTTACGCGTTGGACAGTTGGAGTTATTCTGTCTAAACTTTGGTGAGGTTATCTTATTACCTAAGATTAAGGAGGCAGAAAGGATTCAACAATATAGACCTATCTACCTTTTAAACGTAAGCTTCAAGATATTCACGAAAGTGGCCACTATTAGACTGAATACAGTGGTTGATCATGTGGTGAGGTCGTCGCAGACCGCATTCATGCAAGAACGTAATATCCTAGATGTGGTAGTGGTCCTACCTGAGGCGGTACATGAACTGCACACCAAAAAGATGAATGTGGTTATTTTAATGCTTGACTTTGAGAAGGCTTACGACAAAGTAAAGTGGTCTTTCCTTCATCAAACACTCAGGATGAAAGGTTTTTCACCAGAGTGGAAAGATTTGATCAATGATTCCATGTCTGGAGAAAGCGTTGTCCTCGTTATCTTGATCGAACATGCTAAATCTGATGGCCAAATTGAAGTTGTGATCCCACATCTATTTGTTGGGGGGTTTATTAGTCCTTCAATATGCTGATGATGCAATTTTATTTATGGAACATGACCTCGATAAAGTTCGAAATCTAAAGCTAATATTGGCGGCTTTTGAGCAGTTATCGGGTCTCAAAATCAATTTCCATAAAAGTGAATTTTTTAGATTTGGCGAGGCTCAGGACTGGGTTGCCGCATACACGGAACTGTTTGGTTGTGGGCAACCCAGTCTCCTATCATCGGAGATTAAGAATTGCTGAGTGGAAACTAGTGGAGGAAAGACTTCGGAAGCGTTTTAGTAGTTGGAAAGGTAAAGTGTTATCCCTTGGTGAAATACTGGTACTCATTAATTCCGTAATTTCAAATATGGTGTTGTATATGATATCCTTCTTACTTGTGTGAAAAGGTGTTTTACACAAACTCGATTATTACCGATCGAGATTTTTTTGGCAAGAGGATAGCGAAATAAAGAAGTATCGACTTGTTAAGTGGAATGTTGTATGTCGTTCCAAAGATATGGGTGGGTTGGGTGTTCATGAGCTTAAGGTCAAAAACTCGGCCTTACTAGGTAAGTGGCTTTTTAAGCTTCTAACCGAAGATGGTGTATGGCAGACCCTTGTTAAAAGAAAGTACATTGCCGAGAAAGCGTTACCCCAAATCCATTGGAAACCGGGAGATTCACATTTCTGGGCTGGCTTAATGACTACGGAGAAGTTTTTCTTCAGATATGGTAATTTCTCCATTAAGGACGGCTCACAGATACGGTTCTGGGAGGATTCCTGGTTAGGGAATAGGCCTCTCTCTGAATAATATCAAACGTTATATAGAATTGTTCATCGCAAAAGTGATACCATTTGTTTAGTAATGGCGACCTTACCTCCGTTAGTGACATGTAGACGATATTTATATGGCCTGAGACTTCATGCGTGGAATGCCTTATTACTTCGTTTGGAATCCATTAAATTGTCTGAAGGGCCGGACGAATTTCGTTGGAACTTACGAAAGGTCACAATAAGTTCACTGTACAATGCAATTGTCCAACCTGAAATACCAACAAGAAGATTTGGAAGAGAAAAATACCACTAAAAATTAAGATTTTTGGTTGGTATTTACGTCGAGGGGTGATCCTAACCAAAGATAATCTTGTGAAACACAATTGTCTTGGGAGTAGTCAGTGTGTTTTCTGTCATCACAATGAGACGATTAAACACTTGTTCTTCGAGTGCCCTTTGCCAGATCTATATGGTTAGGCATCCAAGTAGCTTCTGATCTATATCCCCCGACTAGTGTGGCCAATATCTTTGGTAATTGGCTTCATGGTATTGATCACAGGTTTAGAACGCATATTAGGGTGGGAGTGCTTGCCGTTATATTGTCGCTATGGCTATACAGAAATGACAAAGTTTTTAATGATAATACTTTCTCTCTCTTGGAGGTTATTTACACTGATGTACCACTATTCTCTGTTCGTGGTCTGCTCTTCAAAGGGTGGAGAACCACGACCTCTTTACGAAGGTCTGTACACGGTTGGAGAATACGGCGAGAGATACTTTTTCGCTACATGGGTGACAGCATAATCTAACGATTGGACCACCCCTTTCATCCTGGGTGTTCTACAATTGCTCATGATTGATATGCAATTCGCCTTTTTTTCTTTCACTTTGAGATATTTGAGACTTTAAACGGCGGTGTGCATCTTAGGTATGCAGAGGCCGGGTGTAATTGCTTGTCAAAATAATAAAAAGTCCATTATCGAAAAAAACGAAGGCCGGTCAAGCTAATCTTCTAGTATGTGACCACAAAATCTAAACCAAGCAATCCAGTATAGCTTGATGAAGCATATCATGAGGGGGCATGGATGTTATTGGTGATGTTTACCATAGTGTTTAAACATTGATTACCACAACATGTAATCTCTTAAGTATCCACTTATGTCTATGTTTCCTATGTGTCGTGGCATCTGAAGACCATGCTACGACAATCCCCATCTTTAGATGTTGCTTTTGCTGCTCCTTATGTACTTCTGTTGCTCTAGGCAAAACCATAGAGTATTAGTTATTTTAATGCAGTCCCTTATTGTCCTCGTTGTATATAAGTGTTTGCTACTCCGTTCATGATTTTGTGTGTTTTATCCTAATTTCATCATATTGACTTTGTTTTGTAAAACCTAAAAACGTATTGCACTTGATTTCTATCAACATTATATAAAATATAAATCGGCGCTAATTTCACGGAATTGTGCGCCCATTTCAGTATAACGTCTGAAAATATCTGAATGTACCTTTGAAAAACAGATTACTTCCTTCAGATCAGTGTAACTGACGCGCACACATTTTAAGACAGCCTTTGACCACTAATTTGTCTAAGCAGATATAAATTTTATGTCCACAAATCTATACCATTAGATTCATATTTAAAAAAATATTTTCAACAATATAATTGTTGTGAGAATAAAATAATGATCAAAGTAATTTCCTAAACTACTTGAGCGTCTGTTAAGCCAATCTGGAGGGAGTAGATGCGGAGTGAAAGGCCAGATTTGGGTTGGGTTGGTATCCCGCAGGTTCTCCACCTTAAATGCAATATCAAAAGATAAATAGAATCACTTTACAAAGCATGAGCTAGATCTATAATTTAGAACGTGGGAGCCTAACGATAGATGCAGCTATGGACGACTGAGTGAATACTTCTCAACAAAGAGGCGACGGGTGATGTACGAAGTTTTTTTTGTTGTTGTCATGGTATATATACCTAAACTAATGGGACTGTAAACTTTGTATTGTTTTCGTATTATATACCCTGATTTAGAATTTTCAAGGTCCAAACGTTGTTCCGCGTGGCTAGATTGTGCCACACCTAGCCTTGGATCGACAAGCTATATATATTTCATGTGTTTGGTTTAATGTAGTTGTGGCTTGCCCTAATTACTAACCTTATAGGTTGCACACAAGCCATATATAGACTCAATTTTTTGCAGACCACTCTTTCCCTACATATGTAGCTGTGAGAGTAACGTCTATTACTTTGCTTAGAGAGTAAGGTTCGTGGAGTGGAACCAGTTCCCCGTTGCGATAACGTTTATTTGTACATAGCACTGTGTTATACTAACTGCTAAGACATACTGCATGCTATCTTTATTCGCTGGTCATTTCAGTTAGCTGTGCGGAATGTGATTCCTTTAATGTAAAGTATGGGATCTGATTCTTAGCTTGAGCAAATTTCCTACTGTCCAACACCGTTAAAATATATAAAAGAATCCCACCATAAAAAAAACAATACTCCTTCTGTCTGGAAATAAGATACATATGTATCTACATTTGCATGTAGTAGACATGTTTTAGTGCGTAAAATAGATATGAATTTATGTAAATCTGGATCACTTATTTAGGGACAAAAGAAAATTTACTAGTACCTTTGTCCACCAAAAGGTTTCGCAAATTTATCTAAATTTAGATGTACCTAAATATTTTTTAGTGTATAGATGCATCTAAATTTGAACAAAATTTCAATATTATTTTATGAAGGGAGTAAAAGAAATATGTCATCGATCCGCCTTTCTCGTGGGAGTGTTTTGTGAGTGCCCATTGGGTGTACACCCGATCGAAGCATCTACCATGTGTCTGGCCATCCTAAACAGACAGCATTTGCCAAAGTTCAGACATTGTTGGAGAGTGTTATTCGAGATGCTGTAGGTCAACTGTCCACCCAGTCAATAGCAAAGTTTTGGCTGGGTCTCTCTGAAAAGAGATACCTGGCTAGCCACTCGCAGGGTTACAGAGTATAAATATATACATGTAGAAGAGTTGCTTGCTGCATGCTTACCAATAACAACATAGACTATTTGGATTGAAATGGCCTTCTTCCTAGTGTGCGCATGCTCCTTTCTGTCCATCCTCTTGTCTTTCTACGTGTTCCAACTGCTTCCCGACATCCGGCGCCGCCTGCCACCCGGACCAAGGTCGCTTCCGGTCATCGGCAACCTCCTGGATGTTGCAAATAGTCTCCCGCACCGCTCCCTCGCGCACCTCGCCCAACGGTACGGCCCGCTCATGACGCTCCGGCTGGGCACGGTGGTCATGATCGTCGCCTCCTCCGCGACCACCGCCCGCGAGATCCTCCAGACGCACAACGCCACGCTCGCCGGCCGCAACCCGCCGGACGCATGGCACGCCATGGGGCACGCCGCCAACTCCGTGTTCGTCCTCCCGCCGCGCCACAAGTGGCGCGCGCTGCGCAGGATCGGCACGGAGCGGCTCCTCTCGCCCAGGCGGCTCGACGGGGACGTGCTCCGTCCGCTGCTGCGGGAAGCCATCCTCGGAATGCTCCATCAAGTGTTGGACCTCGCGGCGTCCGGCGGGACGGTGGAGGTCGGCTGCGCGGCGTTCGCGGCGATGGCGGACCTGCAGTGGCGCGCCATGTTCTCGTCCGGGCTCGACGAGGCGACGTCCGGCGAGATGCACGTGTTCGCGCGGGAGGCCGTGGCGTTCTCCCTCAAGCCCAACGTCTCCGACTTCTTCCCGGCGCTCGCGGCCGCCGACCTCCAGAGCGTGCGGCGCGTCTTCACGAGGCACCTGGCGAGGGTTTACCAGCTCATCGACCAACAGATTGATCAGCGCAGGCATGACCGGGAAGCTGCAGGAGGCGGCGGTGCGCGTAAGGACGACCTGCTGGACGCGATGCTCGACATGGAGGAGCAAGGGAAGGACGACGTCGACGACAGCTTGGTGAACGTCAACCGGGATTTTATCAGGTCATTTCTCACGGTAAGCATGCGGATGCATATATATCACCAAACATTTCTTACACAACGTGTTCAAATTTTCATTTTGCTGCGATAGGTCCGTTGACTTCCTAAACCTTTAGGTCATGCTTCAAGATTCTCCATCTCCTCTCCATCTCCTCCAAGACAGGCCGAATATTCTGCACTAGAATTTTTTTAAGACCAACGATCTGACTCAATTAATTAAGAGAACACTTTATGTCGGATCAGAGAACCTGAAACAAAATTAAGCAACCAACAGAGAACATATATTGATAACCTCTAAATTTACATCAGAACAATTATAAAGTCACGCATCTCGATGTTCTTCGATGCACCCAGTAAATAATTGGCAAAAGACCATAGACATGGATAATCTGTAAGGTTTTAAGTAGTCACATAAGTTGCCTACCAAAAGGACCGAGAATATTAGACCATTCCCCTCAAAAAATAAAAGAATGTTCTCTAAGGCAGGTTCATGAACCATTTCTTCATCACTAGACTGCCAAAGCAGAAGATCCTGATGATAGTATGATACAACCCAGAAGAAACAAATTTTTAGTATTATTTTTTATGTTTTAGTATTTTGTTTGCTTTCTTTTTTATGTTATTTCTCCCCTTTTGCTTTTCTTGGGTATGATTTTTTTCTTTCTTCATTGAGAGTGGATTTTATATTTACACGCAGGGGTGTGGGTGTTTCCATCACCGTTCATTTATTACTCGAGATTCTTGCTCATTATGGTGGATGAAAATATTCCTTTCCTTCTTCTCTTTCTATCCACATCTTAAAGCACAATGAACAGCGATGGAAACATCCACACTCATGTGTGTAAGTACAAAATTATTTCGCTTCATTTTAATTCTCTTTTTATTCCACCTAATTTCCGTTCTTTGTTTCTTGATTTCTTCTCCTCCTCCTTCTCATCCTCTTCTTCTTTCATCATTCCTTTCTTACTACTTTTACTTTTGATTTTAAAAAATTCACATACATGACCATTTAAATACTAGATCATTTGTTTTCGTATGTATCAATAGTTGTTTTATTATTTATGAGCATTACTCCTATAAAAACTAATATTTATTCTAATATAAATGATTTTTTGAAATGTATGAGAATTTTAGTGAAATGATGAATATATTCAATTAATTTTTTATTAATGGATACATGTAAATAAAATAAAATTGGCATCCAAGATGTATGGAAGTAAGAAACTATACTTTAACAGTATAACAAGATCATTAAAGTAAAAAATGTAAAACTATTTTTTTACATTAATAAAAATGATAACAATATTTGTGATAATGGGCTGCCCTAGTAGTAAACACATGTTGTAAGCTTCAGGCCATGCAACACCTATTTGCTTCAAAAGCGGTAATTAGGAGCACTCTTACTTTGGAGAGCTGATGGAGGCAAAATGCTTAGGTTGATATGATTAATACATGTTTTGAAACGTTACTAACACAAAATAAAATAAATAACAATTAAAGCATGAACCTCAACATAGAAACGATACATGATATGCTAGTTATGGTCGGACCATCTTGGATAAATAATACTTTAAGTATGTAAATATTTATTATCATTATTATTCTATGTTTATTTCTTCTAGATAAAATATACTAGACATGTTGGACACTTAAAATATTGATATTAAAAATGGACCATATAAAGTTTGAATATGTGAGCTGCACATAATGGATGACATGTAAATAAGCATGCCCAGTTTTAAATAATAATAAAATTACTTACTGAAATATGTATACGAGGACATAATATTTTGTCATATATTTACTAGATTTCTATTTAACTATACATAGTTTTAGAAGTTCATTCCAGAAAGATTGTGACCATTGTTTGTATATGTATTGGGTGAAATTTATGTAAATAATGGGAAACATTTGTATAAATATAATTATTCTAATTCAAATTGTGAATAATGAATATAAAATTAGTTAAGTAAGCAGTTGAAGTTAGAAAATGTTGACTATATCATGTTTGATGGAATTTCTCAGAAAAATGTCTTAGTCGGTGTAGTGTTAATTTGGTTTCTCACATGTGTGTGGTGACACTCAAGAATATTGAAATTGATATCTGAACATGGAAATAGCTGTCACTGTTGATCGCCAAAACCCACCGACGGGCAGCGGCCTGTCAACACGGTAGAGCCGGGAAGAGCCTAGAGCTGCGGCTGGCTGAGACCCTCCGAGCGACGCCCGCAATGCTCTTCTGGTCACGCGCCGATGCGAAGTGCAAGGGCGTGCCACCTGACCTATACCTCGTCAGGAAGGTGATGGGGATGCCTCGCTTAGTTTCCTGCATGGCATACACGTAAACATTAAATCAGAGCCTCGATCGGCTCTCATTATCCCGTGAATCGGCTCAAAGAGCCATCCACCCATGATCCGTACGGGGTGCACGAATACTTGGTGATCCTCGCTTGATCAAGATAAAGCTAATGAGATCTACGACGATTTAGGGTTTTCACCGCATAATCGATCATCCTACTCCAGGTTGGGCCTCGCGGCCACGCAGGTGCTCGTAGGCCGATCCTAAACAAGGCCACACAACCAACGTGACGTTGATCATCGGAACATCCTGTTTAGGACTTACGAACGCCACCCTACGTGCCGATCCTCCCCGTAAGGCCTAACTATTGCAGATATTAAACTAATCCTTGCGGCAAGGAGCAATCGTAACGGATCAGATCTACTAGATGATGAACAGCAGGGCCGCCCCACGCCTGAGAGAAGTGCAGGGCGGCTAGACATGCGAGGTTGCACTACGAAACATGTTTATTAAGAGCTATGCTAACCCCAACACATCTATGATAACTACGTTGCCCGCCATCAAAGACGCTTCAGGACGGGCAACGCATGAACAACGTGCTTGTGCTGCCTAGATCGCAAGATGCATCTAGGCAGCATGACGCTTACCTGATTGAAACCCCCGAGACGAAGGAGTTGGCGATGCGCCGAGATTGGTTTGTTTTGGGGTGAACGTGTGTTGTTGTTTATTCCATAAACCCTAGATACATATTTATAGTCCAGCGGACTTTCTAACGTGGGAATATCCCACCGTGCGCGATACAAATTCTAAACCTTGATCTAAGATATGACCTACTATAATTAAAGATACACGGGCAAACTAGCCCAAATTCTCCGTGCAAGGCCGCTTCAGAGATCTTCCACGTGTAGTCCTCTAAGCCCATCTCTCTTATGGCCCACCTCTGGATTTGTCCAAAATCTGGTGATAACACATGCCCCCCTGGTTTTGGAAATAATTTTTCCAAAATCATTATATTTTCCTTTCGAAGGGTCATGTCGTGGCAGGACAGAGCCATTTGCAGCTTCCGTCATCATTATGCCCTGTCCTTTTTGACAGCTCTGACATTACCCCTTCGGAAACTGTGATGGCAGTAATTCCCACCAGGTTTCTCATTATTTAACCGTGCCGATAAATAGTCATCTTTATCCTCTTCCTCAGCCATCGGCACTCCAAAACAACCCTTCTGCGCACCATGTCCTCTTCTTCCTCCGCCTCGTCGGGACTTTCTTTCGAGTCTTCTTCTCCCGAGCCGATGCCGCACCGAGCCCACAAGAAGTTTATGCGGCCAACATCCGTCGCGCCATTGAGGCCGGGAGAGTCAGACCATGACTTCTCCATCTGGTCCGAGGACACCAATCTCGACGGACGGGAGAGCGACCTCCGCTCTCGCCAACGGGGACCGGAAGAGGAGATGACGACGATCGCTACCCCGGATGACTTTACCTCCCGAGGTGAAGGAGGAGAGAGGAAGAGGAGGACGACGACGACAGCCTCTCCGACGCGCCGCCAGCCAAGCGCCATTGCCCCGGCCGGGGAATCTCAGTGATATGATAGCGACGACGATGACGACGACGAGAGGACGAGGACAACGAAGGTCCTGCCGGCGGCCGCCAGAGCCGACGACGAGCTGCGAGGAGCGCGACAGCGCCGACGACGGTGACGACGAGGGCAGTGACGGCCCGTAGAATAGGACCTCTAGAGTAGGATCAGCAACAGTAGACGGGGCAATGTATCCCCTTAGTACTCCCTTTTGAGAGCAATCAGCTCTTCTATGTAAGAAATCTGGTTTATCGTTGAAGAACTCTTCCCCAATCTTAATTCTGCCGATTTCTTCTGAGTTTGATTGAGCCGATTCTCTCTTCTGCTGACCCCACCGATTGTCACTTAGCCAATGGCCAACAAGCCGATGACAACGCACCGGTAACTTAATGCCCCATCCCTTTGAGTTCTGGCGGACAACTAGGCAAATCGATGTTCTCACGAGAGAACCAGAATTACTGCCGAAAACGACTTGATCCTGAAGTCGATACCATTGTGTTTTCAGCCTGATGAAATCTCAATCGGCTTCTTAAGAACGGCAAATTCTGCGCCATCAGTTGCCCCTCGAGCCTTTATCAAGGCGAGCATATCAGTGGACTAACCAAATGTGTCGCCATCGGTCTCCAAGTCATGACGCGGAACCAGCCGATTTCAGCAAAATCGGCTCTCCAGAGCAGAGAACCTTCAGGGTGAGCTTCTTCAGTCCACTTTCGCGCTTTGCAAGTCAGATCGGCTCCTCCCCTGTGGTGGATCTGATGCAACCCATCCTTAACCTGATCTGCACATTGCTCGCAAAGAGGAAGCCAGTGGTTCTTGAAGAGAAAATCGAAGTTATCAAGTCACTCAATTGAGGAGCTCTTCCATTAGAGTCTCTTTTCGTGACTCACTTCCTGCTCCGTTGACCCTTTCTGCTCATAACAGCTGTAGCTGTACCTCTTGAGTCGATGGCCACGTATCTGCATCGGCTAAACTTTTGTGTTGTTTTTTTTTGTTTGGCCGATTTTTCTTAATCGGCCCCCAATGTTCCACCGCACACAAGTCTGCACATGTTTATCTGCACACGTTCATCTGACTACATGCCCCCCGAGCCGAATCTGCCAAATGATTGCAGATATCGGCTTTCTTGGTAAGCCAGGGCACTGCACTTGCACGTCGTCTTTGCAAAGATTCATGCTGACTTCCATCTGCCGACGTGGCCGCTGCCCAGTAGATCGTTGCTGACCATAAACAGAATATGTGCAGAAGATAACTTTGGCCGATTGCGGGAATCGGCCTCCACATTGCTTGCTCGATGAAGGTTTTGTAATGTTCCTCCATAAAATTTTTGGGGCCGATCACCCGGTTTGCTCATTGTTTTAATCTTGCTACTCGGTTAGGCTGGATAAAACCAACCCAACCTCGACTTGATGCGCCTGCTGTCATCCACCTTGAGTGCATCGTATAATCGTGGAGCACTAAGCTCTGTCGGCAAGACGAGCACCATGTTTGTGCCACCCGATGTTTCATCGCTTTCTTTTGCTTGGGACGCCACTCCATCCTCCGTGGGCGACCCTCTTCATTCAGGGCTCGCTGAACCTTTGCAGCCAGATCAGGCCGTGCCTTCCTTAGCGTATGCAAGTATAACCTGTTTCCTCCAGGCCGCGCAACCGCTGAACCCTGCTTCGTGAACGGCTGAGTCCGTCAGGGCACCACCTGGACGGTGGTACTGTCTTCTTCTTCTTCTAGTCCCTCGTCTTCGAATCCTCAAGATCTGCCCAACGAGGTGACTCAGCGCGTTTGCTTGGTGGTGGGAGAGGCCCTAAGCGCTCAAACACAGACACGTTAGCTGCCTCCTTCTTCTTCTTGTTGCATTCTGGGCAATTGCCGATTGTGGGCAATCGGCTCATTCCCGAATCCCAGCAGTCGAAGAAAGGGCAATCCCAGTGTCGGCGTTGTCATCTTGCTCCCTTGGCCTGTCCGCGGCACGGCGCTCGTGCTCCTCCTCATCGCGATCCTGCCGACGATGTCTTCTCGCTTCTCTAGCCAGACGATCTCCTTCATCATCATAGTTGACCGTCGGCGTTGGTCATACCGACTCACATATTTGTTGAGGAGGTGATCAGAGAGAGGTCGCTGATATCTTATGTTCTTCACTTCTCCCTCTGTGACGTAGCGCTTGCCATCATGATGGAGCCGATCGCGTGGAGCGGCCTCTTGTCCCTTGCTATGAGAGCAGCTGCCTCATCTCCATCTTTGCAGTGGTTCCCAGGCCCCACCATGTTGATGCCGAACGTGGGACCTGGCTGGCAGCCTCGGGGTAGATGACTTCTACCATATTAACGGCGGGAAGGGTTGGGTGTCTACCTCATGGCGTACTGGTTGAAAATTAAACGCCCTTCTCTATCGCCGCTTGGATGTGTTGACGCCACACCGGCAAAGCTGTGGCATGGGAAAGCGAGTTGTGGAATTTGCAGTACGGCTTTCCGTTTAGCTCTTGCGCCGTAGGGAACTTGAGACCTTCAGGAATCGTCAACTGTTTCTCCTTAAGCAGGAGGTCGAAGATTTGTTCAGTCTTGGTCACGTCAAAATCAAATCCCTGGGCGGCCCCGGTGGCTTTACCCATTTGCAGGATACGGGGTTCCTCCCGAGTCCACTCAGCCACTGCTATTTCTTGGTCTCCGCAGGCACTTCACCTTCCTCTCGTATCGACCACGACTACCGCACGCTTGAACTTGTCTTGGTACAGTCCGGGTGGCGCTGTTCATGCTGATAGTTTCGAACCATGTGCGCCGCGAGGGATAATCCGCTTGGGAGGCCATGTCCTGAGCTGTGTTGCAAGGCCAGCTACTGCCAACTCTTCCTTTTCAGTTATACGAACCGAATAACATCGGTTCCTAAGATTCCTGAAGCGCTGGATGTACTCTCGCCGTTTCTCCGCGCTGACGTAGTTGTGCTAGATCGGCAATGCTAGACTCGGAAGCTTCCGAATGGTATTGCGTATGGAACTGTTCTTCCAATTGCTTCCAAGACTGGATGGAATTTGCTGGCAAAGAGGTATACCATCCAAAAGCCGATCCGGTGAGGGATGTGAAAGAGCCTCACGCGTAGCTGATCCGACACCGAAGCCGGTCCTAGTTGCGCCAAATATCGGCCGATGTGCTCGATCTGAGCCATCCGATCCACCGAATTTGGAGAAGTCGGGAGCCGATATTTAGGTGGCAGCGGGATCATCTCGTACTCGTCGGGGTACGGCTTGGAATAGCCGATTGCTCCTCCTTTTCGGCATAATGCCGAACTGGTCTCTCGCATGGTACTGATCTGATCCACCGTGCCGGCTGCAGGAGATGTATTCTGAAGATTCGCCGGGTGGCGTTTAGCCAGCCATGTTTGTTTTTCCAGCTCTGAGCCAACTGCAGGAGCTGGGCTCGGGAGTTTCGTGGGGTGGCGTACTTAGTTAGCCACGTCTGCTTCTCAAGCTCGTTGCCGACGTCCCCGTTTGCGCCGGAGTCCCCGACGTTGTGGCCCGGTTTGAGAGTGGCCATTGACACACCGGCACATACGTGCACGCGTATCCTTGAGGGATCTCCTTGGGCGCCTCAGCCAAGAACGGTAGTCACTAGGGTCACCACCGATCTTGTAAACGACGAATGCCGGTGTAGCCGGCACTTCAGCTGCCAACGCGTATGGCAGCGGTGGACGGGACTGGAGTGGCAACTCTCCTTGGTGCGTCCCGAGAGCTGGTCCTGACGGCGAGTACTGAGTGGCTCATGATCTCCCGATCACGCGCAGCGCGACGCTCCAACACGTTGACCAAGTTTTCAGAGTGGCGGTGTAGCGAGTGAGCCACCAAGTAGTTGATCTCCGCCGAAGGGCCCTGCGTTCCTCCGACGGGGCAGAGATCTATCCCATCGAGTGCACCTTGTGGTGAGAACCCCTTCCATCCGATGCCATGGGTACGGGTTCTCTGAAAAGAGCCGATGAGGTCGGCTTCGAGGGTGGCCTTGATCTCGCCATGTTTCTTCTTGAGCTCAGCAGGCAGCTCCTCGTAGGTGGTGGCGTGCCGTCCGCCGCCATCTCAGATGTAGATGGCGATGTGGTTGATGTAGATGATGGTCCCACCGGGCGTGCCAGAATGTGTTGATCGCCAAAACCCACCGGCGGGCAGCGGCCTGTCAACACGGTAGAGCCGGGAAGAGCCTAGAGCTGCGGCTGGCTGAGACCCCTCCGAGCGACGGCCCGCAATGCTCTTCTGGTCACACGCGGCGATGCGAAGTGCAGGGGCGTGCCACCTGACCTGGTCGGGAAGGTGATGGGGATGCCTCGCTTAGTTCCTGCATGGCATACACGTAAACATTAAATCAGAGCCTCGATCGGCTCTCAGGCTATCTGTGAATCGGCTCAAAGAGCCGATCCACCCATGATCCGTACGGGGTGCACGAATACTTGGTGATCCCGCTTGATCAAGATAAAGCTAATGAGATCTACGACGATTTAGGGTTTCCACCGCATAATCGGATCATCCTACTCCAGGTTGGCCTCGCGGCCACGCACGGTGCTCGTAAGCCGATCCTAAACAAGGCCACACAACCAACGTGACGTTGATCATCGGAACATCCTGTTTAGGACTTGCGAACGCCACCCTACGTGCCGCTGGATCCTCCCCCCCTGTGTAAGGCCTAACTATTGCAGATATTAAACTAATTTGCGGAGCAAGGAGCAATCGTAACGGATCAGATCTACTAGATGATGAACAAGCAGGGTGCCGCCCCCCCTGAGATAGGCGTGAGGGCGGCTAGACATGCGAGGGTTGCACTACGTAAACATGTTTATACGAAGAGCTATGCTAACCCTAACACATCTATGATAACTACGTTGCCCGCCATCAAAGACGCTTCAGTACGGGCAACGCATGAACAACGGCTTGTGCTGCCTAGATCGCAAGATGCGATCTAGGCAGCATGTCGCTTACCTGATTGAAACCCTCGAGACGAAGGAGTTGGCGATGCGCCGAGATTGGTTTGTTTTGGGGTGAACGTTGTGTGTTGTTTATTCCATAAACCCTAGATACATATTTATAGTCCAGCGGACTTTCTAACGTGGGAATATCCCACCGTGCGCGATACAAATTCTAAACCTTGATCTAAGATATGACCTACTATAATTAAAGATACACGGGCAAACTAGCCCAAATTCTCCGTGCAAGGCCGCTTCAGAGATCTTCCACGTGTAGTCCTCTAAGCCCATCTCTCTTATGGCCCACCTCTGGATTTGTCCAAAATCTGGTGATAACAGTCACTTGTCCTTCACGACAAATTTTTTTGTCACTTTGATTCTAAAATAGCAGCAGTACATATTTCGTCTGCTATTATTTGGTCCTGTAATCTATATAGTTGCAAATTTCAGGACATATTTCTTGCAACCATCGACACAATCTCGAGTACAGTTGAGTGGGCAATGGCTGAATTACTACAAGATCAACGAATTATGACAACACTACAACAAGAACTCAAAATGGTCCTTGGCTCAAAGACACACGTTGAATACTCCGACATCAACCAGCTTCCCTACCTCCAAGCAGTTGTGAAAGAAACACTTCGTGTGCACGCGGTTGTGCCACTGGTGCCAAACAAGGCCGAGGCCACGGTGGAGATACAAGGCTACACCATCCCCAAAGGGAGCACTGTTTTGGTGAACTTGTGGGCGATCCATCATGACCCTGAGGTATGGACGGAGCCGGACAAGTTCCTCCCGGAGAGGTTCATGCAGCACGAGGACATCAATTTCCAAGGGGCAGACTTCAGGTTCATTCCGTTCAGCGCCGGGAGGCGCATCTGCCTCGGCTTGCCGCTCGCGACCAGGATGCTTCACGCCATGCTCGGCTCGCTGTTGCATCGTTTTGAATGGACACTGCCACTCGATGTCAAGGAAAATGGTGTGGATATGTCGGAGAAGCTTGGGTTGACGATGACGATGGCTACTCCCCTCCAAGTTATAGCCAAGCCAAGATAAGTTAATGGCATGGTCGTGGGATGTTTCTTCTGTGCAACGTTCACATATGTTGTATTGTTGTGCATACGAACTTGCAAAGTAAGCCAATAAAAGTGATGTGAAATAGGAAATATAATGTTGTGTACTGCGGTATAAATTATTATATGCTTTCGTAATGTAACGTAATTGATGAGGTTTTTTATGACGCTTCCTGTAATGTACTTTTACGTTTTAGAAATTACATGCTTTCATCATAAGGTAATGTATATGTACTTGCACTTTTGGGCATTTTGTTGGAGATAATGCAACACCAGTATGCCATTTCTTGGGATCACATGATTTCCGGAATTGACATGGTCTTTGATGAAATTTGTGGCATTGCACGATGCGGTCGCATTTTAACAGCAGTCATTTAGCAATGTTCATGCGTGTAAGAAATGTGTTCAGGTTTAAAAGAATTGTTCTTGTCCAAAAATGTTCATGGTGGTTCGAATAAATATTTACAGATGTTGGGAGAAAAATGTTCAAGGTGATTCGAAAAAATGCTCACGGGTCGGAAAAATGTTCACATGGTTAAAAATACTTTAATGGATGAATTTTTTCGTGGAAACAAAAAAAAAATTATTGGGGTTAAAAAAATAAGTTTTTTTTCTAACTTTCAGTTTTTAAAAATGTTCATATTTTGAAAGGTATTTAGATTTCAAAAATAGTCAGCGATTCAAGATTTCATCTTTTTAAAAAATATTCAGGTTTTCAAAATATGAATATTTCAAAAATATTTAGATTTAAGAAAACATAAAAGAACTTGAAAAGGAAAAAACAGAAAAACCGAAACTTACAAAACGAAATTTAAAAAGGAAAATAAGAGATCGGCCGGCCAAACCGGGCGCGTGGATACACGGTGCGTCCTATACAGGGATTTTTTTCTCGGCCGGAATATCCGAGATTTCGCCGGAAACCGAAAATCTCGTTACCCTCCGAGAAACAATGATACCGTCCAAAAAATTTTGGATAGGTTTGAATTTAAACGGCAGTCTGTTGTTATAAAAAGATCGAATGCATTACATATCAATCAGTTTGTTGGGGTGTGCTGGTTAGGTCCCCTGGCCTCTGTCACAAGGTTGTGAGTTCGAGTTGCGGATACTACATTTTTTTTGTTTTTGTCACTTTATTCTGTTTTTTTCTTTAAAAAAAGAATGTTCGCGGAACTGCGATTCGAGGACACGACCTACTGGTATTTGCCGGGATAGACTTCCACTGCGTTGGGTAAGCAGCAGTGCTAATTTGCGCTAGAAAATTTCTTTATTTCATGACAGAATTTTTTTGAATTCAAATTCCATTTAAATAATCTCGTTCGAAAAATTCCCGAGATTTCCGAGATTTCGCGGTAACCGATTATTCCGGTGCCCACCGGTAAAAAAATGATACCGAGAAAAAAAACCTTGGTCCTATACACGCTGCTAAAGGCGGTGTATAGGCGCCCCGGGATGGTGAGCAAAATCCGATCACTAAGGCCCACTTGATCGAGAGAATTTATTGATGGGCCTTGTTTAGAGATCGTCGAGCCCATGCTCGTGGATCTGTTGGTGTTGCGTTCCCGTTGAACTTGATCGGTGAATTTGAAAAATGGAAACATGCACTTTTGTTTTTTTTTTTTTTTATAAAGGATGCTTTATTACTTATGAGAAAGCAATTACATCCAGCCTCTGCATAACCAGGATGCACACAGCCGTTTCTTTGAGGTCTCGAGTTCAAAAAAGATGCTAAACTAAAAAATCTAGGCGAAATACATATCGGAACGATGAATCATATAACGCCTAAGGTGTGGGTGGGGCTTCAATCCGTAGACTATGCTGCCACCCATGTAGGGAAAAAGTATCCCTCGCCGTAGCCTCCAATCGTGTACAGACCTCCGTAAATAGGTCTTGGTTCCCCATGCGCTGAAGAGGTAACCATGAACGAAGAATCCCTGTACATCTGTAGATGACCTGCAACAAGGAGAAATTTTTGTCATTAAAAATCTTGTCATTTCTAGTCAGCCAAAGCGCCCAGATAACTGCTAGCGCCCCCACCCTAAGAAGCAACTTGAACCTTGCATCTATTCCATGAAGCCAATTACCAAAGACATTGGCTACACTAGTGGGAGGATACAAGGTAGACGCTACTTGGATGACAGACCAAATAGATCTCGCAAACTGGCACGGAAGAAGAGGTGTTTAATAGTTTCATCATGATGACAAAAAACACATCTAGTATTTCCGTGCCAATTCCGCTTAACAAGATTGTCTTTGGTGAGGATGACTCCTCGACGAAGATACCATCCAAATATTTTTATTTTTAATGGTATCTTCATCTTCCAAATTTTCTTATTGTTATCAACCGGTAAATCAGAATGAAGTATGGCGCTATATAAAGATTTTACCGAGAAAGAGCCATCTACATGTAAATTCCACCTAAATTCATCTGGTTCAGGCGACAGGTTAACATCCCCCAACCTCTGAATTAAAGTATTCCATGCCAGTAGCCTTTGTCCCAGCAAAACTCGTCGGAACGTCACATTCGGAGGAGAGGTAGCCATTACTGTGGCAATGGTATCTCCTTGGCGACGAACAATACTATACAACGCAGGATACTGTTCACTTAGAGGTGCATTGTCTAACCAAGCATCTTCCCAGAACCGTATCTGTGCTCCATTCTTAATTGAGAAAGTACCATGACGAAAAAATACATTTTTTGTCGCCATTAGACCAGCCCAGAAGTGTGAATCTCCAGGTTTCCAAACCACCTGAGATAACGTCTTGGAGCCGATATACTTTCTCCGAAGAATAGTTTGCCAAATCCCATCCTCGGTAAGGAGCTTAAAAAGCCATTTACCCAGAGGGCTGAGTTCTTGACTTCCAGGTCATGAACTCCAAGCCCGCCTTGATCTTTGGGACTACAAACTACACTCCATTTAACAGTCGATACTTCTTTTTCCACTTGCCAAAAGAATCTGGATCGATAATAATCGAGTTTATGCAGAATTCCTTTTGGCAAAAGGAAGAATGATAACATATACAATACCATATTTGTCAGTACCGAATTAATGAGTACCAATCTTCCTCCCAGGGATAGCAATTTGCCTTCCAACTACTAAGGCGTTTCTGTAGTCTTTCTTCTACAATTTTCCATTCAGCAATCGTGAGTCTCCGGTAATGAATTGGAATACCCAGATAGCGAATAGGAAATTGGCCTTGCCCACAACCAACAACTCTGTATATAGAGCTGTATCATCTTGGGCGTCACCGAAACAAAACAATTCACTTTTATGGAAATTAATTTTCAATCCCGACAACTGCTCAAAAGCCACCAAGATTAATTTGAGGTTTTGAGCTTTCGAGATCATGATCCATAAATAGAATTGTATCATCGGCATATTGAAGAATAGATAAACCACCATCAACCAGATGTGGAATCACCCCTTCAATTTGACCATCAGACTTGGCCCGCTCTATGAGTATAGCCAACATATCCGCCACAATGTTAAATAACATAGGTGATAACGGATCCCCTTGGCGTAACCCTTTTCGTGTTTGGAAATAATGGCCGGTGTCATCATTAACCCGAATTGCCACACTACCTCCATACACAAAATCATTTATTAAAGCACGCCATTCAGGAGAAAACCTTTCATCCTGAGTGTCTGTTGTAGGAAAAACCACTTGACCTTGTCATAAGCCTTTTCAAAATCTAATTTCAAAATAACCCCATTTAATTTCTTAGTATGCATCTCATGTACCGTCTCATGCAAAACCGCCACTCCATCAAGGATATTTCTTCCTTGCATGAAAGCGGTTTGTGAAGGCTGAATGACATGATCCGCAACCGTATTAAGTCTAATGGTGGCCACTTTCGTGAAAATCTTGAAACTTACGTTTAAGAGGCAAATAGGTCTATATTGTTGAATCCTTTCTGCCTCATTAACTTTCGGTAGCAAGATTACTTCACCAAAATTTAGACGAAATAATTCTAGTTGTCCCATATGCAAAGCACGGAACAAATCTAGAAGATCCACTTTAATAGTGTCCCAGAAAGTTTGATAAAACTCTGCTGGAAATCCATCAGGACCCGGTGCTTTGTTGCATTCCATTTGGAAAATAGCCTTCTGCACTTCTTCCTCGGAATAAGGTGCAGTTAGTAAGCCATTTTCTTCCATAGAAACTTGGGGTATATCAGCTGTTAAGTCCTCGTTTAGAGAAAGTGAACTTTCATCCGGAGGACCAAACAAGCCTTTATAATAATTTGTAATATAAGATTTGAGTTGCTCATGGCCTTCAATCAACCCTTCATCTTGAATAAGAGAGTGAATACGTTTTTTCCGATGTCTCCCATTGGCTATGCTATGGAAATATCGCGTATTTGAGTCTCCTTCCAATATGAATTTGGCTTTGGAACGTTGATACCATTTGAGTTCCTCTTCGCGAAGGAGACTCGCTATCTGCGCATTGGACTGATTCTTAAGTTCAATCTCATGCGGAGACAACGGTCTCACCTCAGCCAGCGCCTCTAGCTCATCAATCAAAGTTGATAAGCGAGTCTTCTCTTTCTTAAGGATACCAGCCATATGGGCCGCCCAACCAGAGAGATGTATGCGCATTGCGCGCATTTTATTATTCCATCTCAATATAGGAGTGCTACCACCAACCGGCCTTTCCCAAACCCTCTTAACCATCTCATGGAACCCTTCTCTATGTAACCAGCCAAGTTCAAATTTGAACGGCCTCTTACAAACAGATCGGGGGTTACCAGTAGTTAGGAGGATAGGAGCATGGTCAGACAATTTTTCAATACGTTCTAGTGCGCGGACAGACACCATAGGGTATTTATCTTCCCATTCGGTATCCATCAACACGCGATCTAGCTTTTCGTATGTGGGTTCAGGCAAGTTGTTGGCCCAAGTAAACTGTCGACCGGACATAAACACCTCTCTCAAGTCAAGGCTATCAATGACAGCATTAAACAAGAAAGGCCAATGTCCATCAAAAAGGCCTTTACTTTTTTCATGAGGAAATCTTAGTAAATTCAAATCACCTCCGATCAAAATCGGATAGGATTATCTTTAGTAAGATTTACCAACTCACGTAAAAAGTCAGCCTTAAAAGCGTCTTGGGCAGCACCATACACGGCAACCAGACTCCACATGAAACCATCAGCTTTATTCTGAATGTCGAGCTTAATGTGATACTCGCCATCAGAACTAGCTAGAACAGTCATGGTGTCTATGCGGACGCCAAGTAAAATGCCACCAGACCTACCACGAGGGGGGAGAAAACCACTGAAAGTTAATCCCGCCTGATAAACGGTCGAGGAAACTCTGTGAGAATTCCGCCTACCTGTCTCGGATATTGCACAAAATCTAAATCATAATCTCTACAACCGTCGGCGATGTGAGAATGCTTAGCCAAGTCTCCAAGACCTCTGCTATTCCGAAACATGCCATTCATTGAGAAACTATTTTAGATTTAGAACCCTTGCAAAATCTACGAGACTTCTTTCCAGCTGAAGACCGAGAACCTCGTGTCGAAGCTTTTAGATCATAGACTGAACTAAGCTCCGAGTGTTCTAAGTCAACTTCTGAGATATTACCAATGATAGCCGAGAGAAGCTGACCATCTAGGATGTCATCATCTTCATCATCTACTATCACGGACGTTTCAGGCCCCGTGGAGACGTTCGGAACAACCGTTAAACGGTCAAGTTCCATCTGTCTCAACACATCAACCGAAACCGAGATCTCATCGGATGTATTACCCAAAGAGACCCCAAGGGTACTCAAATTAGAAGCAATACGCGAATTAGAAAAAGAAGTAAAAGACTTGGACATATGCTTAGTACCTGCCGTGTCGAGATTAATCTCCGCCTTTCGTCGCATGGCCCTCTGCATGACGTCCTCATCCGTGACCCCGGTCCCATCCTCAGCAAGCGCATACCTCCCACTCCTCCGCACCGTCGGCTGAACAACAGGTGGGATAATAGTGGGACGAGGCTGCTGCAAGGCGGGGACCGGGTGGAGACCGGGGCGATGGAGAACTCGAGGGCGGAGAAGACGCTGAGGAAGCGGGCGCCGAGTCAATCGATGCAGGGGTAGAAGGCGGTGTAGCCCCCTGCAACGAACCAGACCGCGGTGAGAAGTCTCTGTAGGCGTGGGCGTAGCCGACGCCATGCAAGGAGAACCCTCCTCCGTCGTCGTCTCCAGGCGTGTCGAAGAAGACTGCTGTGGTGGTGTGGACGTCGGAGCCGGCTGGTGCTGCTCCTCACGTGGCGAGGCCGGCTGGAACGCATGCGATGGCGGCGCGCTCGGCTGCTGCTGCGCCGCGGGCAGCGTGACCGGCTGCAGCACCTGCACCGTCTGCGAGGCAGGCTGCAGCTGCCCCGGCGCGTGGGCCGAACCCGGCTGCTGCAGCTGCGCCGTCGGCAAGGCAGACTGCAGCTGCGTCGCGCGGGCCGAACCCGCCTGCTGCTGCATGCCCACCGTGGCCACTGCCTGCTGCTGCTGTAGCGACAAAACCGGCGACGCCGGCTGCAGCGGCTGTGTAGCCAGCCCCAACGCCGGCGTGGTCAGACCTGCAAGCGACCGCTGCGACACCGTCGACACGGCCTCCTGCCGTGTCAACGATGGGAGAACCAGCTGCGCCATAGGGAGCGTCTCACCTCGCCGAAGCTCCGATCCCGTCTGAGTCGAAGTAGGAGACGGAACCGGTGCCACCTGCTGCGTAGTCGAAGTAGCGGAGCGCGAAGGAGCGGGTCGGGTACGCCCTTGCATGAAGGTGCGGACTCGTGACGGAGAAGAGGACCGAGCAGCTACCGGAGGAGAAGCCACCAAGTGAGGTGACACCGTCCTAGCACGAGCCACTATCTCCCTCCCTCTATCAGTTCGCGGTGAATGGTTGAAAGGGGTTAAAGCCACCTGAGCAACCGGCACCGCAGCAACACCAGCAGAATGAGAAGGCGCCTGACCATCAACCTCCATATTAGCTGACCCCGGCGCCGCATCCGCTGCGTCATCCCGAAATCCCTCCTCCTCAAAGCCGTGGGAGCCGTCATCCCCCTCTTCGTCCTTCCAGAAAAAAGGACGGAAGCGCGGATCTGTCTTAAACCCCTCTACCTCTCGACGAAAGCGAAACCTATAACCATTCATCTGCAGCAAAGCTATGACCTCAAGGCAGCCATTATCCTTTTCCAGCACAGAAGGGTCTCGCATGGCAACAAGAACATGAATAATCCCCTGGTTCCTGAGGGCAAACAAATCAACATCCATGGTAGTACGAATAAGAGAACCCACTGCCCAAAGACCCAGAAAATATCTCACAGAGTCAGGGACACCATCTACATGTACCCAAACTGGCTTCATCACAAACTCCGGAAGAACATCCTGATGTACCCATGAAGAAACAAGAGCCTGTGCATTAATCTTGGGTACACTCATCTGCATGCCATCGATCCTCGATAAGTCCTCAGCTGTAGGGATCCCAACAAGAAAAGAATTAGCACCATGAGGTACCGCTTCCCACTTCCAAGAGGGATTGCCTGGACACATACGAGCCATCAGACTTTGGATATCCTCCGCGGTGACAGCTCCCTCTCCAGAAACCTGCACCAAAGCTGTAGGTGCTCCCGAAGCTATGGCCTGAGGCTTATAAACTGAGTCCGGAAGCTGAAGATCAAGCGTGGCATCATTCCCACAGCCAACAAAAAAACTCGTGGGTCTCGGCAACTTCAGAACTGGGCATCGGATGGTCGGGTGTGCCCCCGAATCGCAAACCAAACAGTAATGAGGAACCTTACAGTCCTTCGTAGCATGAGTATTCACAGCGCATTTCCAACAGCGTCCCACCTTCTTCTGCTTCACCACTGGTGCCTCAGGAACAGGGACAACCATAGGCGCCTGCAAAGGAATCAGAGTAGACTCAGAAGTGGCCACTAAGGTCGGCTGTCCCATAGGCATCGGCGCGGCCTGCCCCATAGGTGGCACGGTCTGTCCCACAGGCGGCGCATGCTGCCCCATAGGAGTCACAGTCTGCCCCCCGGCGTTAGCACTCTTCTTCTTCCTTCTCTTCTTGACCTGTCCAGGTTGTGGCGGTGGCTGTTGATGCATAACCTGTTGCACGGGCGGCTGAGCCATATTCTGTTGTCCGAGCACCGGATACTGGTAAGGAACTTGGTACTGATGATACTGCTGCTGCGGTAAGAACTGCATCGGAGGCACCGGCATACGCATAGGCGGGCGATACCCCGACGGCGGTCTCACAGGCGGCGCTGCCGGCCTAGGAGCAGCAGGTGTTGGCTGCGGCATAGGAGTCCCCGTCGGCCATCCTTGAAACCCCGGGGGACCCAAGTACGGGGGTCCGGCAACAGCAGCAGCAGCAACCGCGGGCGGAGCCGCTCCTGGCGCGGCCGGCGCAGGTGGAGGCGCAGCTAGCGGCGCTCCAGGCGGCACAGACGGGCGCGAGGGCCCGGCCATCTCCTCCCCCAAGCTTCTCCCGACCAGGGCTTGGAGGAACGTGCGACGAGAATCAGGGCGCGACGAAGCAACGCGATCGACGACGGGAAGAGGTCCGGCGGCGGCGCGACGATGGTGATCTGCAGAGCTCGAGGGAGAGTTACGTATCGCGTGATGGCTTGGTCGATCGTGATCGAGACCAGCCATACGCATACGATCACAGGGACGATTGGGCCGTGTCACCAACTGAAGGCCCAGGACAGCCCTGCCGAAACCGGCCCACTGCGGATGAGCTGCCGATTCCGCGCCGATGATTTCGAATCGCGGCCGCGTCTGCTCCCCGATCGTCGTCTCCAGCGACGGCACCGCGGACCGCTCAGCCTGCTGCCTCGGCTCCTCGACGGCATCCACGCGCACGCCACGCCGCCTCCACGCCGCATCGACGAAGTCCGCGAAGACCGCAGGCGGCGTGACCCGTCGCTGCGGGAGAGGCCCCTTCCAACCCTTCAACCGAATCTGGGGCTTGGGCAGCCGGAGTCCAGGCGGCGAGGCCGACGCCGGTCTCGCACGAACCGAGAGCATCTCCGAGCGTTCCGGCGACAAAGATCTTGGCCTCACCTCTACAGGGTCTTCAGCCGATCCCGCCACCGTCGTCTTGCGTTCCCATGACCGCGAGCCCGCCGTGGGAAACCCAATCTTGGACCAGAACTCGTCTAGCAGCTCGCCATTGCTGCGATCATCCTTTTGGCCAATGGGTAGCACACGAGGAACATCATCCATACCACGTAACGCCACCTCCTCCGCCAACGAAACCTCGCCCTCCTCCTCATCCAGCACTCCAAAACGCGAACCAGATCCGAGGGAGGACACCACCGGCTTCAAAACGGGGCAGATGGGCGGCAGGAGCAGCCTCCGCCGCGGCCGCCGCGTCGGCGGCGTCTCCCAGGTCGCCGTGGATCCGTCCATCCCCGCGGGATCAGCGCCGCCGAGCCGAGCCGGATTCATACATTCCATAAACTACAGAGATGATGCACTTTTGTTGTAGACGATGATCGGTGATTATGTCACCACCACCACCCTCACGGACGTGCCTCCTTCTTCCTCCGACGTTGAACCAAAGTCAAAGCCGTTGCTGCCAACTCATCTTCCAAAATGAACGTCAATGGTTCCAAACCCGGTAGCCGGAGCCTCTGTCCAACATCCTCTCTACTCTATCCATCGCCATCGTCGCTATGCCACGGTCCCTCTTAGATAGTCGCGAACGGCATGCCAGAAGATACCATGATGCCAATCCGTGGGACTAGAGTCACCACCACCATCATCACTCCCCTCAGTAACGTTGGCGACCTCATCAGCCGAATCTTGATCTCCGCCTTGCGAAACCCAAAATCGCCCATGAGTCGCCACCAACGGATCTCTGCCTATTACGAAGCCCATGACCGTGGTCATGTCTATGTATATCCATCTGCGAGAAGATCTATGTCCGAGCAATCTGTACAAACAGTGTTTGACACCCTCTGCACGAACGTAATTGGTGCAACCAATGTTCTACTCTCTCTATTTAAAAATGTAAGATGTTGGAGTATCTTGTTTGATTCATCCATTTTCGTTCGTATCTAGTCAATTTTTTTGTATGTAGATTCACTCACTTTAGTTTGTATCTAGTCTACTTTAAAAGTACCTAAACATCTTATTGATACAAGAAGGGAGCAACTTTTTTTAGAACAACCAATGTTCTATCTGAGGTAGCCTGCAAATCACTTGTGTTAAAGCAAATATGCCCACTTCGATTCCCCGGTTGTACTGTACGCGAAGAGGTCAAGCCAAGTTGGATTCCATCTCGGACCCAAGATGGGCCAACTGGTCCGACTCCGACTCTGGGAACGGCATGTCTGCACGGTTCTATCTAGGATGCTACATAAGGATGGCCTAGGCAGGCTCCTGGGACAGAAACATCATCAGCTCGATATTACTAGCTAGTACTGGGAACAAAGAAACGGAGATTATGATCTCCCAACTCGGATCGATGGCCAGAACGCTTTTGACGGCTGGCCAGCAGAAGCCAAAAACGAAAACGAAGAAGAAGAGGGCGGCCGAGGATACGCTGGGGGACGAGTACACGGAGAAGAGGGCTAAGACCAACTGCTTGGGAGCGGTCGGGGACGGGGAACGAGGAAATCGATGCAATCCGGGTAAGAGGACGCGCCCGGTCGATCTGGTTCCAGAGATTAATGGCCGCATCCGACAGGCTCCTCAAGGATGCCGACGATAATCTCAACACCATGTGCACCAAGGACGAAGACGCTCTTCGATCATCATGCTGGTCTCGTATCTCGCGGCGGTATGTGTCTGCGGTTATCAACCTACTGCGGATCTTACATGTTTGGCAGAGGAATCAAAGCGGACGAAAAGCTCGACGTTCCTTCTCTTCTCGCAAGGTGCTTCCAACAACGGGATGAAGAAAAACAACAAAGCGGATAGTGGCATACATCAAGATTATGTCTCTGTAACATTTTCCTTACAATTTGTGACGTGATCTTTTTTTAAAAAAGGCAAAATCTTACTACCTCCGTCTAAAAATAGCATCTTATTTTTATCTAGATACAGATACATCTTAATTATAGATACATCCATATTAGAAATAGTTGAGACTCCTATTTTTAAACGAAGAAGTATTAAATAAGAGTCTACAAGTTTTCGAATACAAATAAATCAAAGCCAAAGTGGCCCGATACAAGGATTACTGTAGAGGGATATTGACGTGATAATATTTCCATACTTAACGTGATATATATAACTACTATATTAAAGGGTAACAAACATCTTTTTTCCCAAAATTTTGAGGCCTACTAGAGATTAACTTGGTGCTGACACGTATCCTCTGTGGATGTTTTGCTTCCCCTGGTTAATCTTTGTGTGTGGTTTTGGTGCTCTGTAATATTTAAAGGGACGCATGTGATCTATCTATTCTTTGTTGTGCTCCGATGGTTGACAGTTTGGGTGCACACTTCATGTGCCTGTAGCCGTGAGCTGCGATTCCCGTTCGTATAGCACAGCCCCAGCCACAAGCTCGCCGCGATGGAGGAGCTCACACACAGGACTTGCGCCCCCGGCCGTCAGTGTTGACGGTGCCCGGGGCATGGGGAGAAGGCGCTGTCGTGGTCGCAGTCCATAGAAAGTACCGAGAGAGAGAGAGAGAGGGGGGGGATCTGCAGGAGCGGGGTAGTGAGCCGACCGGGCGCGAGCAACAGAACGGCAGGGCGCGGCCGCGCGGCCGGCCGGCCGGGCTCTGCCGGTGATTGGTGAGGTAGCCGTTGCACGCGCGCTCTTCGCGTGGTGCTTGGAGGGGAGAACCACCGCCAGATCGACACAGTGCAGGGCCTCCACCGTGCGCGCCGTTAGGAGCTTCCACCAGCCGGAGTTCGACGGCGGGGCGAAACCCAAGCTCGTCTGTCATCTGCCTGGTACGGCATGGAGTGGGGAAAAGAACAAGTCACGGGAGGAGGGAGTCGGCCTGGGGGAGAAAAAAGAATTGAACCGACCAGTTTCCACTTATGGGATGGCATGGTGGGTAAATATCAAGTTTTTGGTTGGATGCAACGCAGTGAAATCTGGGGTTGGGGCTGATTCCAATTTGCACTACCAAAATCTGCTGCGTTACGAGAATCTCTGTCAGCTTGGTACCCTTTGGTTCAGATTCTAGCTTTCACGTAGTGAATCTGGCCGTGGAATCTCAACCAAACACAGCCTAATACATGTTTGTGAGAGGAATCAAAACGGATGAAAAGCTCGACGCTCCTTCTCTTCTCGCAAGGTTCTTCCAACAATGGGATGAAGAAAAACAACAAAGCGGATAGTGACATACATGAAGATTATGTCTCTGTAACATTTTCCTTACAATTTGTGACGTGAAAAAGAGGCAAAATCTTACTACCTCCGTCTAAAAATAGCATCTTATTTTTATCTAGATACAGATGTATCTAGATACATCTTAATTATAGATACATTCATATTAGAAATAGTTGAGACTCCTATTTTTAAACGAAGGAGTATTAAATAAGAGTCTACAAGTTTTCGAATAAAAATAAATCAAAGCCAAAGTGGCCTGATACAAGGATTACTGTACCGGGATATTGACATGATAATATTTCCATACTTAACGTGATATATATACAAGATTAAAATGCACCGGCGGTACTAAAATTTGGAGAGTCAAATCGATACGATCGAAATACGACACATATGGTCACTAAATATGGCACAACATTTATCTTGGTCACTGTAATCGGTACGCCTCACTGGTTAGACTGATTAGTGTGTCCCATTTAACCTATTTTCACTTTTTCCCCGCCCACCCGACTCCACCGCTCGCGTCCCCCACTCCAGCGGCCCCTGCCTCCCCACGCCGACCCCGCCCCACCTCCTGGAGTAGTAACTATTAGCAGCCTATCGCGGCCCTCGCAACCATGGCCCCTTCAACCTTGCCATCAACAAATTGGAGCCGTTGGACCAACGCGACAGGGGCCTTGGCACGGCAGAAACAAACGGCGTGCGCCGCAAGGCCATGCGCGGCACAGAACTTCCGTGAGCATCAATGGTGAAAGAAGGGAGGGACGCGATGGCTGGGGCCACAACGGCATCTTGCGGCAGAGGGACGGGGCGGTGAAGAGGAAGGTCAGGCCGGTGCACGAAGGCAAGGCCATGCTGGAGTAGATCTTGTGCCGCTGTGTGTCCTATTCGGCACCATCGATAGGCAGGCCACCAAGGGAGTAAAACCCACGTGTCATCCTCCTGCTCCTGCCTCATCTACGGACGCCCATGGTTGAGCTCACCGGCGCACACCCCTGCCTGAGCTCGCTGCCACCACCCCCTGTCGGAACTCACCTGCCCCCGCTCATGCCCACCCCTGCACGAGCTCGTTGTGGCCGCGCCCTGCGAAGCTCATCCATCCCTACCGCGGTCGCACCTGCCAAGCTCGTTGTGTCCGTTTGCGGCAGACCTCGTGGAGCTCGCCCGCGCCCTGCCTGAGCTGAAGCTTGCCACGCCTGCTCGGCTCTTGCCAGATCTCACCGGTTGTCGCCCTGCTGGACTTTGCATGTGGTCGGCACTGCCGGATCCTCCATGGATGCATCCTCGGATCGGTAAATGCCAGAGAAAAAACAGAGGAACGAAAAAGAGAGAGGAGACGAGAGTGGTTGGGTGCGTTTGACCCATGGGTCCCACAGTCAAGTCTCTAGGCTTTAAAAATGAAATTAGGATTTTGAGGCGTCTTTTTGAAAAAAAAAAACGCATAGCTTGGATCAGTTAACGCCCACAACATTAACAAATACAAAGTTTTATCGTATCCTAGTGACCTAAATGAACATTGTCCCGTATTTGGTGACCATGCGTACCGTATTCCTAAGGTCGGCGACCGTATGGATTTGGGTCTCCAAGTTGTAACACCCTAAATTTTCAAACAAAGAAGATAATGAATTTCCTTTTTTACAAAATTAAGAACCAACAAAAAACTTTTATTTCAATGACTATGCATAGTGCTCATACTTAATCCTTGTGTTATTGCCATGATGATTGTTGGTATGCTTATCAAATGTTCCAAAACCCTAAATCTCACTCTTCATTTCACCATCCAAGATAAAATAAAATAAAAAGAAATTAAGTTAAAAAGAAAAGGCCTATGGAAGCCTATGGCTATTCTTGAAAATAATAAGCTATGTCATGATCTATCTTGTTTAGATGGTTTGAAAAAACAGCAACCAACCCAACCTATCAATTACCAACTAAATCAAAGGTGAAACAAAAATAAAACAAAAATATGCATAGAGGCATATGTGGCACGAAACCTTTGCCAAACTCAATCTAACACTCAATAAACACTAAACCATGCCTTAGTGAAGCAAAGAAAAAGAAAATAAAAAAATAAAAAAATAAGAAAAATGCAATTCCTCACATACATGTGCTTATGGCCATTTTGCAAAACTTTGATCTAGGCCACTTTGGCTTGTGCCATTAGTTGTAGAATGTTAATAAACACTTAATAACACTTATTGAATCAAAGAAACTCAAATAAAATCAAATTTGAAATCAAATTATGCTCACATAAGATAATGGTCAAATCTGCCCATTTTAACATGACACCTACTTTGAGCCTTTTTATTTGGAGATTTCTAAACTAAACAAAGCCAAATCTTTGCACCTCATCCAAGACCACATCAAGGAGAACAACTTTGCTCAAATACACCCCTGCAAATTCTTGCTAGATTTCAAATGAGGATCAAGCAAAGTATCAACCTTGACACAAAAACAAGATCATACACTTTTTGGATTTTTGCAATTCAACTCAATTTTGAATACCACCACCACCATTGCATGCCAATTAAT
Organism: Lolium multiflorum; assembly: GCA_030979885.1. Taxonomy (NCBI): domain Eukaryota; kingdom Viridiplantae; phylum Streptophyta; class Magnoliopsida; order Poales; family Poaceae; genus Lolium; species Lolium multiflorum. Next base: position 46,120 of record JAUUTY010000489.1, read on the forward strand.
ATATGAATCCACCCCACCAAATTTCATCTCAAAATTTGCAAATTTAGTTCTTGCGGCCATTTGGCCGAGCACCTTATGTGCACAATTCTGCCAACACCTCTCACTCTAATATCCAGTGGACCATTGACTAAACCGTCGAGCTTATGTCATCTGGAGTACCTCTAGCAACTCCTTGCACGATGCCAAGCTTCAGAGACACTTTGCAGTACATGGTTTCATCACCCTTGGTTCATGTCGTGGCATGACACCACCCACACATGCCATTTCTCCCTCTGGTCAAATCCAATGTGCACAATCATGTCAACACTCTCCTCCTCACTCTCCTGGACCAGCCAGTGCTCACCATCGACCGAGAGGACCAGCACACGCGCCAGCCCGAGCGTGCCCAGTGACGCCCACGACGCGCCAGAGCACGCCGCGACAAGTCCTGGACGCGCAAGCGCATCCCTGCCCCTCGTAACCCTCGTCCTCCCCTTGACCCCTCCGCGCGCACACACACTCACCAGGTCACCACCTACCTCCCAGACACCGCCATTGGACCGCGGGAATCCTGTAGCCACCGTCATCGTCGACGAACTCAGCCGGTACCGCGCCAGTACATGACGTCTCCCGAGCTGCTCCCTCCTCCATCGGTTGCGCCACGACGCGCGCTAGCACCGCCTCGTCGTCGCCTACAGTGCTATGACGTCGCCGACGCCCCTCCGTCACCGTAGCGTCGCATCCGTCGCCGACATGGCCGCACCCCTCGGCACCCCTCGCCGGCTATAAAAGGGACACGCCCTGGACGATTTTAGCACACCAGTCGCCTCCCCTCCTTATCCTGAGCCTCCCTGACTACTCCCCCTCCTCGATTAAGCTTCTTCTCGCCGGAATTTAGCCGGAGCCCGCCGGAGCCAGCGTCGTCGAATTCGTCCACCTCCGCCGCTCCCACGACCGCCATTCGCCTCGCCGTCGTCGACAACCTCCTCCTGCACTGACGCCCAGCCTCGCCGACCGCCGGTGAGCTCGCCGGACCTCCACCCTCGCCGCGCCAGTAACCCTTCTCGCCGGAGAGGACGATGGCCGTGCGCCGTTCGATCCAAGTCTAATCCTACGGCTCAGAACAAAACATACCGCTTCGCGGTTTATCGGTCACTGACGGGTGGAGCCCACCTCGTCAGGCAGCCACGCGTTCGAGACGCGTGGTGGGCTGGCTTTCGCATTTTCAAACCATTTCGGCCCAGTTAGTTTCCCGCCTAGGCCCAAAAATTTGAATTCGATTTATTTCTTTTCAGTCAAATTACATACTGATATCAAATTCAATTTTAAATAACTTCAAATCTACTTGGCCAAATTTAACAAATTTTATATATTTGGAAAGCTTATGAAATTCTCTATCCAACCCCACTGGTCTCAACCCCAGATTCATTGTAGAATTAATGTGATAAAAATAACAAGGCAGGGACTTTTCAAACTTCAAACATTTATTAAAAATAAACCAAAAATACTTTTGAGTTGATTCCAACTCTAAAAAACCACATTTCATATTCTCTATCTGAATATGTAAAAATATGACATAGTTGTTTGTATGATCATGGTCTAGATTAAATAATGGCTCTATGGCTACTTCTAGTCCATTTAAATTATCCAAAAATATTTATTAAATCATATGGGAGATATTCTCTCATTTAAATCTTGTCTCAAGTAACTCAACATGAGGTAGTAACCATGGTCTATATAATCTCATATTGAATTATTTGGTGAAATTAAACTATAACTGTTAGTATTAAATTGCATGAGGTGTAGCACCTCATTTAAATCATTTTCCCAAATGATGATTATGAAGTATTGACCTTGGTCAACCTAGGTTCATATATTATTATTTTAGGAGATTAAATCTTAACAAGATTCAACGAGAGGAAATTATTTCTCCAAAGAATTAAATAGCAACCCTAATCAATATTTGTAATGAGAGGAAATTATTTTTCTTTAAAAGAAAACAAAGTCAACCAACATGTTAATAATGTTGTGATGCTAGAATAGCTTGTGTGAACCAATTGTGTGCTTAGTCTAGCTCTTAAGATTAGCTTGGTGATTGTATACCTCGTATTCGTTTATAGACGCTAGTACCGTGGAATACCAGGAGGAGGAGGTCTACTTCCAGGAAGAAGACCACTTTGATCAATACACCACTGAAGGCAAGCTAATATTTTTGCAAGCTACCCTAAGGCGAAGCTCTACAAGAGCAAGACCCCATCACAATTTATTTTATGCTTAATGATCCTATCCCAAGTTTTTACCTTACAAGTTTTTGACTTTGGTTTATCGAAGTTTACTTTTTGATTCATGATTCACTTGGTCTAGATATGGAGTAGTACAAGAGCATCACACTTAGCCTAGAGAGCTATAAGCTAGTTAGCACCCCTCATGACTAGTTGCTAGTGCTAAAACTAAAAGTGACTACTCTAGATGGGAACATGTGAAAACCAATGACTTTGAAAACCTTGGAATGATGAGTCATTCTATTGAAAGATTTGAAGGTGAATGTGACTTGTGAATGACATGGTGAACTTTACAAAAACTGATGCTTGGGTTCGGATGCGATACCATTCCAATTTTGCAAGTACCCCCACAATACCTGATTATGGGTAGGGCTTAACTGGAAGTTTATGTGTCTTAGTATGGGTTCCCTCTAAACAAGCGTCATAGGAGTTATGATGGCTGCCTCCGTTGAAAGTGAAATGATGTGAAATGACGTGAAATGAGGTGAATGTCCGGCCCAAGCCCTGTGCAGTTCCTAGGCTGACGGTTTGTCTTCACTGGGAGGCCAAGCTCATGGGGAGAGGTTCCTATACTAGGATATGTAAGTGAAAGGTTATGGTTGATGATCCGTATACCGAGTATGATTATTCAGGGCTATCCCTGACGGATGAAATCAAATGTTGTGGCACAACTGTACAACCTCTGCAGAGTGTAAAACTATTCGAATAGCCGCGTCCATGATTAAGGACGGTTGAAAGGCCATACGTTCGTCATCAGGTCATTTTCAAAAATGTGACATGTGACTTGTGACTTGAACTTGAAAGTTGAATTGATATTGATCACAACAGAGTTGTGGGAATGACACTAATGTTCCCACTTGAGTAAGTTAGGCAAATGAAGAGTCTTTATTACTAAAGTTGCTTATGAAAAAAAACTGGCTTTATGCAAATAAACCTAGAGCTTAGCACCCCCCTTACCATATTTGATAGTACTTACATTGTATTAGTTTGCGAGTACTTTAAAGTACTCATGACTTTGTCCCTGGCTATTCAAATGGCCAGACTATGAAGAAAAAAACCAGTACCAGGATGATGGACAGCAAGATGTCTACGATAACTAGGACTACTCCTGACGTCAACAGTTGCCTGTGAAACAGATGGATCGCAACTACTTCGCTTCCGCTATGTGTTTTGTAATTGATCAATAGATCAACTATTGTATTAAGACTGGATCATGTGATCCTCTATTTGTAAGACGATTATGGTATGTATTGAATGATGTGTTATGATATCAATCTATTATGTCTCGCAAAAACAATATTCCTACGATTGCGATATATGGCATAATAGGCATCTGGACTTAAAAATCCGGGTGTTGACACAAGTTCTAGTACTACGGATGCATTTTACTCTATATACAACGTCAATCTATCAAGGGTGAGCTGGTCTTCGGATGACCACTCCGGTGCCCCTTCCTCGTAGACATGGTGGCTAGAAAAATACCACGCATCAGTGGCATTTCCTACATCACCAATGTAAAGAGCAGGGCGTAACCTGCTGCCCTAAAAGAAAAAAGTCCATTTTGCATCCTTCAATTTTGTGCAGAGTTCACTTTTCATCCTAAATGTTTTATTTGGTACAAAATAGACCCTAAACTTTGCCATCCCGTTCACATGTCTTGTTCTTCTGATTTTCTTTCGTAGATGAAAACCAAGGTTGAAGAAAGAACACAAATCAGACCGGAAGAAAACTAGTCCTAGACCAGAACCATGAATGCTACTCACGCGTGAGCAAGAAAAAGAGGATGGTAAGTAACCTGTCTTGGCAGCCTCGTCTTTCTGCCGCTCAGCGATTCTCACGTAAAGGGCAGCAGCAGCCCTAGTAGCGCTGCCATTAACCTCTGCATATCGCCCGGCCGGACGCGCCCATTGGGCGTATGTGAGGGCAGAAAGGGAATGAGAGATTGAACTGCTTTGTTCATCACAATTGCAGACCGATAGGAGATCATCTCAATTTTCAACCACAAAGGTAGTTGAAATATTGTTGAGCGTTTCGCTACATCCAGCTTGTTCTAGTGGTGGACATCGCAGTGGATAATAGGGATGTCAGACAAGCGACGGATGCCGATGTCGAGTAGATAGATAAATTGTGGCGACCTACTCAAGCCAGAGGATTGGGGATTTATTTTGGCTGAAACCGGCTCGGTACAATTTATTTTGGCAAAGGTTGGGTATTTTCACCATGGTTTTTATACTGGCTGGTTATGTTTTGTATCTTTTTCAAAAAATATCGACAGAACCAGACGTTTGAATAAGTTGGTAAAGTTTAGGGTCTCTTTTGGACCAAATGAAACATTAGGGATCAAAAGTAAACTTGTGTAAAAGTTGAAGGACGAAAAATGGACTTTTTTCGCCCTAAAATGACGACCTTAATTCTTCTTAATGCATGTTATGCTGCACCAATCTAATTACTGCATGTCGAAAATGGTCATCTTAACACCATCTTTGTAGTGCAAAATTCAATAAATTAAACTACGGGTGGGATATTTCTCAGCTATATATATTCCTGAATTCTTTCGGGCGGGTGCGTGCCAAATCGAAGTCCTGGGCGGACGCACTACATGACGAAAAGGAACCAAAATTCTTAGCCTGTCTTCCCCTACCTCCGTCCCAAGCAGATCACGCCGCCACCGACCGTTCCCAGTTGCCCCCGACCCCGGCCGCGTCCCGTTCCCCTCGCGGCCTCCCCACGTTCTATTCCCCGCGCTCGCGAAGCTCCCGCGCCCGCTCCTCGACCTTCCATCTCCGTTTTCCCCAATCGCCGCCACTGAACTATCATGCCCGGGCTCATGGATTTCGGCCATCCGCGACGCTCACGGCTACCAAGCTCACCGATTCTGGCCATCATCGGCGCGAACGTCGGCCACGCCGACTGATTTCGGCTGGCCCCGGCACGCACTGCCGCCGCGCTTCCCGCATCAGCGGAGATCTCGTCTTTGCTGGGTGCCATGTACAGGTTGAGCGTCCTGCTGCAGCCATGAATTTCCGCGCAGCTAGACGCCTCCGTGTACAAACTTCATCACAGGCTATTAATCCACGAGCTCCTCCTGGCCGCGTAACTTCCGTGCCCATCAGAGATAGCAACTTCGGGCCGGACGGAGCATTTTTGGTGCGTGCATAGGGAACTTTGGTGTCAGATGATGTAACTTTAGTGCCTGAGCAAATTTGTTGTGTAACAGTGTAATTTTGGTATCCAACAAGCAACTTTGGTGCTTTGCCAAGCAACTTCGGTACTCGACGGAGCAATTTTGGTACCCTATAGAGCAATTTTAGTGCCCGGAGATGTAACTTTGGTGCTCGTTAGAGCAAATTTGATGCATAATGATGCAATTTCGGTGCCCAACAAAGCAACTTTGGTGCCTAACGCCACAACTTTGGTGCCCGATTGAGCATCCAATGGGAAAATCTAGGGGAGAACCAACGTCGGCGTCCTGACATTGCTTCATGTTGTTGTGAAGTTGCCTACCGTTGAAGTGAAGTTGTATTTTGTTGTTGCATAGTTGTCTACAACTGCACTAAAGTTGCTTCGTACTGCTTTAAAGTTCCCTACCGTTGGTGTGAAGTTGCCTAACCCTATGCAAAGTTGCCTACTGCTGCAAAAGTTGACTACTGTGGTTACTTTGCCGAAGTTTCTTTTTGTCATGTATTTTGGTGCCTGACAACGCAACTATGGTGCCTAAAGGCATAACTTTCGGTGCCCGACGAAACAAATTTGGTTCCGACAAACCAATTTCGGTGCTCGGCGACAAAATATTGGTGCCTGATAGAGCAATTTTGGTTCCCGGCAAAGAAAATTTTATGCCCCATAGAGCAACTTTGGTCTACGGGAGAGCAACTTTGTAGCCCGACGGTGCCATTCTGGAGCACAACTTTGTATCCAACTACCCAACAATTGTAGACAAGTTCGCTTCAACAGTAGGGAATTTTTGGCTCAATGGTAGAAAACTTCGCAACAATAGTAGGTCATGGTGCTCTAGACGTGTGTCTCGTTAGTGACGAGAAATGGGTTGCCATGCTCTTGCTGCATCCGGTCAAGACTAAGTTGATTTTTAGTTGTTATAAGTTTGTATTACTGTGGCGAAGTTGCCCAATATCGATGTAAATATACCTTTTTCGTCGTGTACCAAAGTTGCTTTGTTGCGAACGAAAGTTGCTCTGTCACATATCAAAGTTGCTTCTTAACAAATTTCATCGGAACATATGGAAATGAGAACTAGTTTCGAAGATCTCATCGTCAGGATCCCGAAAGTGAAAGCGGATCGTAATTTCGGGATTCGACACAAAAGTTATAGCTTTTTTAATTTATTTTGAAAAGTGGCGGCCAGATCTAGATCTAGATCTAGATCTGGGGCCGCCGAATTTTTTTTTAAATTTTTCTGGAAGGTCGCCGGAGGTGGGTGATTGGTTGCGTGGGTGGGGTGGGTGGGTGGAGGATGAGGCCGGCCGGAGGAGGTGGTGGTGGTGGAATAGGAGGAGGTGGAGGTGGAGGTGGAGGTGGTGGTGGTGGTGGTGGTGGTGGTGGTAGAGGAGGTGGTGGTGGTGGTGGTGGTGGTGGAGAGGAGGTGGTGGTGGTGGTAGAGGAGGTGGTGGTGGTGGTTGTTGTTGTCGCCGGAGGAGGAGGAGAAGGTGGTTGTTGTGGAGGAGGTGGTCGCCGGAGGAGGTGTTGGTCGTGGTCGCCGTAGTATGTCGCCGGAGTAGGTCGCCGGAGTTGGTCGCCGGTGTAGGAGAGGAGAGAGGAGAAGTGGAGAAATGGAGGAGAGGAAGAGAAGAGGAGAGGAGGAGAAGGGGAGAAGTGGAGAAGTGGAGGAGAGGAAGAGAAGAGGAGAGGAGGAGAAGGGGAGAAGTGGAGAATGGGAGAAGGGGAGAAGTGGAGAAATGGAGGAGAGAAGGAGAAGTGGGCGCCAGAAATTTCAAATTTCGAACGTTATTTCTGTGGCGCATGGGCACTTGGTGCGCCACAGAATTTTTTTTCTTTTGTTGTATTTTGCAGCAAAAAATCTTTAACTGCCCGTAACTTTTTACTCTTTTCGAATTTATAGATTCTAAAAATTGTCCAACCGGGCATGCCCCGGTGAATTCGGATGTAGATTTTTCGTGGGAACATTTTGATATATTATGCGTTTGTTCGAGTTCGTATGCAACCAGAAATCCACTTTGATGATTTTCCCACGCAATTTTGCAAAAAAAGTCGAAATTATTGTTTGTTAATTCTCAGTGGTAAAAGATGACATAATACATAGGCATGTTGAAGGGATTTATTTTTTGAAATTTTTATCTATTTTTTATATTTTTACAGAGGTTCGTGGCGCACCACACCAGGCGCGGTAGTCATAATCAGTGCGCACAGACTCTGCTTAATTCAGTGGCGCACTGGCCGTGCGCCACGAATGTCTTATTTCGTGGCGCACGTGATCCTGTGCGCCACGTAAATAGTGAAACCAATGATTGGGCTGGCCCCACCAAATTTCTGTGGCGCATGGATCCCTAGTGCGCCACAAAATTAAGCTATTTCGTGGCGCACCGTGTCTGGTGCGCCACAAAAATAACTTTCTGGCGCATTTTTGGTGGCGCCACGTAAATAAGCTCCGCCTATAAGGGTTTTCCTACTAGTGTCGTGTATGACATGTGCTTTTGGCTCTCTCTCTCTCTCTAGGATTTGTTTGGCACTAGAGTTTTTGTGAAGATTAGTGGGGATAAATCCCCTAGATTAGTGGGTGAAACCCCTACCTTCACACCTCTGTAGAGTGTAATCAGTTGTGGCTTGTCACTCCCTTTTCCGGGTTTGGAACTGTGAACGTTGCAGGAACGGAGCTCCATGAAGTAATAGACACCCTATGAAGGCTGGCAGACATAGATTTTCGGAACAAAATCAACCTTTTGAAGAAATGATTTCGAAAACCTTCATTGTCCTAAGAATTGGTTTTCGTAATAAAGCACGTAATAAACATGTAGTGGTATGTTGGGTTACCGCATGTTGCTAGAAGCGAAAACATTTGGTTCATGGTGTCCCCCGTGCCTGGTTGATTGGACGCAGGTACATAGTGCGTGGGTACTGTGTAAGGTAATCGGTACCATTTCTCAAAATATTAAAATCAAGTGTTCCCCACATCCACCCATTGCCATAAACAGAAATATTTGGTTCATGGTGTCCCCACAAGCATGGTTAATTTCCCCTTGTCCTACTCGATGTAACAAACCGAGCAACGCAAAAAGTCACGATAGTCACAAACCCCACGGAAAACACTGAGGAACCCTACTCGCACCTCTTCTTCCTCCTATCACTGTTAACGAAGCTCCATGGATGGAACTTCGTTCTTTATCTGGCATATATTCCACCTAAAAATTGTCGGGGATTCGTAGCAGAAAACAAAAAATCTAACTAATGTAACTCGGTTGCTCAAATCTATCTAGTGACGTAACAGAGATGATATCGGTGACGTACCCTCGTAGACCAATAGCGGTTAACATTCCGTTAGAACGTGGTTGATGTAGTCGTACATCGTCGCCGACCTCCGGTTCGTGTAGAAGTCCTCTCATACCACCATGAGTACCTCAACTGGAGCACCTCGTAGTTTCACACACAAACGGTGCTCAACGACGCTCCCGGCTCCGATCAAGCGAAGTATGAGAAGTAGATCTTCTGGATCCGGATCCCGGCAGCGCTCCCACGTACTGGGTGGAGTACTCCCTCCGTGTGAAGCCCTTCGAGGAACCACGGGTGGAGAGAGAACTAGAGAGAGCGAGGGAGAGAGAAGGGAAGAGAGGAGGAGGCACCCAAAGGGGTCCTTTTTCTCCCAAACCCTAATTCTCAGTGTGTGCTCCTCTCCTCGATATCCTTCCACTATATATAGGGGAGTGAGGGGTGGAGTTTCATCCCTTAGTAATATGGGACTAAAAAGGGGGATTGGAAGGAGTGTTTGACTGGGCCCCCATTCAGGTGGCCAGATGGGGCCCTTGAGGCCCCCACGCGCCCCCACACCTTAAACCCTAGTTGCCTCCCCATAAAACCCTATGGGGTGGCCGGCACTTAGTGGGCCTTGATACGTCTCAAACGTATCCATAATTTCTTATGTTCCATGCTAGTTTTATGACAATGCTCACATGTTTTATACACACTTTACATCATTTATACGCATTTTCCGGCACTAACCTATTAACGAGATGCCGAAGAGCCGTTATTTTTTCGCTGTTTTTGGTTTCAGAAATCCTACAAAGGAAATATTCTCAAATTGGACGAAATCAATGCCCAAGGTCTTATTTTTCCATGGAGCTTCCAAGACCGAAGAGTATACTAAGTGGGGCCACGAGGTCAGACCATAGGCGGCGCTGCCAGCATGGGGTCCGCGCCGGCCTATGGTGGGGCCCCGCGCCGCTCCAACTCTGCCTTCCGCCTACTTAAACTCTCCGTCGCGAAACCCTATTACCGAGAGCCACGGAAAAGTTCCAGAGACGCCGTCGCCGCCAATCCCATCTCGGGGGATTCAGGAGATCGCCTCCGGCACCTTGCCGGAGAGGGGAATCATCATCGGAGGGCTCTACATCACCATGCCCGCCTCCGGATTGATGTGTGTGTAGTTCATCCTTGGACTATGGGTCCATATATAGCAGTAGCTAGATGGTTGTCTTCTCCTCTTGTGCTATCTTGTTTAGATGTTGTGAGCTGCCTATCATGATCAAGATCATCTATTTGTAATGCTACATGTTGTGTTTGTTGGTATCCGATGAATATTGAATACTATGTCAAGTTGATTATCAATCTATCATATATGTGTTGTTTATGTTCTTGCATGCTCTCCGTTGCTAGTAGAGGCTCTGGCCAAGTTGATACTTGTGACTCCAAGAGGGAGTATTTATGCTCGATAGTGGGTTCATGCCTCCATTGAATCTGGGACAGTGACAGAAAGTTCTAAGGTTGTGGATGCTGTTGCCACTAGGGATAAAACATCTAGGGTAGCGCTAAGAATCGGAACCCGATGGATCCCTTTCCATCGGACCAGGATGTGGCCGCAGGATCGAATTGATTATGTCCGTACGATGTTGAAGCCGTCCAAATTATGAACCAGCCCCGTGCGAGACTATCTCCGGAAATCGTGGGATAGATTGCGTTGTTCAGTGGAACCGATCTGGGGATTCAGAGTAATTATGAATTATAATTTGTTTTCTACTAAATGCTTCCTAAAATGAATCCAGATTTTTGGGAGACTAATTAATCTGATAAACCGTGTTTCCAAACAGCTCAATCTGTTTCCTTGTTTGGTTTCTTATGGAGAAAATTTTGTTTTCAATATTATTTGATGTTTCAAAGTAAATATAAATTTTCTTCAAAAATAATGGGAGCGTGCTTCTAGTAATTCGTTTCCAACAAAATAAATGTATAAAAATAATTACATTTTGTATTTTCAATATGCATTTTTTGAAGTAAATATAATTTTGCATCCAAAATAATGGGAATGTGCTTCTAGGAATTTCATGTTTCAAAGTAAATATAAATTTCAAAAATAATGGGAGTGTGCATCTAGTAATTCGTTTCCAACAAAATAAATATATAAAAATAATTACGATTTGTATTTTCAATAAGCATTGTTCTTGATGCCCGAAGCATTCTCCTTGATCGATGGAAGCACCATTTCCAGCATCCATTAGTTTGCAATGGCGACATGTTTTTGGACCAAGAAAGCACACATCTTGACAAATGGAAACATCATTTTTGTGGCCTTAGAGTCATATTGTTTGCATCATGGAACATTTTTTCTATGACCAACCAAAATAATTTTTAATCTGATGAAAATATTTGCTTCAAACAAGAATCTGTGGAAGCACTACACCAAGCACGGAGCAATGTACACATAATTTTATTTAAACAAAAAAAATTACAACTCTTGCAGTGATAAATTTAAACACTACTATTACAACATGGAAGATCTCCCATGCGCTAATCATTTCTCTGTAAGCAGCATTATTGACCTCTGCATGGGCTGATCATGGATGATCTCCCATGCGCTGCAAGGTCCTCCTCAATAAGGCATTTGTGTCCCAGCGGCAGCGTACAAGGGAGTAGAGCAACATCACTGACTATACAACTAGAATCAGATTAGGCAGATTTATGTTTATATAATAGAAGCATCAATTAGTAACAAGAAGCACACCCTAGCAGTAAGAAAGGTTTAAGCATTAGTTAGAAACTGTGCGTGAAGCAAACACACATGGTGGAAGCACATACTCGTAGCCGTTGAAGCAAAATTATTGTATGATGAGAGCATCACACAATGGCACCAGTTGAAGAAAAAACATCGAGTTGAAAAACTTGGCAGGCCTAAAGCAACAATTTGATGCCATCAGAGCATACATAACTTGCACCTATAGAAATTTCGTTTTTGCAAATTGGCATGCTTCCAGACAAATTTTGGGTACTGAAGCATGGAGACAAACTTATGAAGCATGGACATAGTGCCAATCAGTATAGACATGAGAAGCACATATTGCATATATATGAAGCACCAGATCTCTTTAGCAGTTAAATATTGCTGAACCTAGTGGAAGCATATAAGTTTAGAAACGAAGAATACCATGCCGCAGCAAAGACGTAGGTGATCAAAATTGTGACTAACAACAAGTGAATATTCGGGAGCCTAAGACATACGAACAAAAAATCTGTGGATTAAGTGGTATGTCTGTTCGATTGTACTTCAAACCATAGAAACTGAAATATAAATCATGGGAGCTTGCTGGACCTGTTGCTACATGGGAACCTGATATTAGTTGGTGGAGCTTGCTGGACCTGTTCCTGCCGGTGCCAAAATGTACTTGAGTACCATGGGAGCTTCAGTGCATCGTATACGAATCGGCTGTTAAATATAAATCTCTCACAGAGCATAACAAGCATACATGGAAGTACAAAACTAGATTGTAACAACATGAGCATGACTGATACTACCACGTATAAATCTACAACCTAGAAGATGCAAAATATATGATGAAACGGATGTTAAATTGATTTCACAATTTCAAATAGCAGAGGACTACTAGTATCTGGTGTTCAGAAAATTCAGAAAATATGCACACATGGGGACCTAGGTCAGTTCCTAGCTATTACCTTCTCTCCCAGAAAGTGTAGTTGCTAAGGTCTATGGCTTGCAGATTTGGTCGTCGGATGGTAGCCTAGACGGCCTGGTTAAGTCGCCTCTCACACCACCTACGCCGACCGCCTGTTAGTGCCCCAACGACGTCTCCTCGCGGCGGAGCGTCGCGCGTGTCGCCGGCGCACAAGTGAACCAGGTGGAAGGGGAGGTGACGATCTGGAGGGAAGCAGTTGCACGGTTGTAGCGATTGGGACGATGATTTCCTGGAGCACAACGATGAGGAGGCGAAGTTTGCTCGTTAGCGTGATTTGGGGTAGATCTGGGAGGCGTTTATGACCAGAAGTTTCGGGATTTTGGACAAACCAGCTGTATCGTTAACACGAAAAAAATCGAGGTGAAAATCCAGTCCGTTAGATCCCAACCAGATGGACGTCGCTCGAGAGGTCTGATAATTCTCTTCCATCGGACTCTGAAAGATAGTGTTTACCTAAAACATCAATGCTTTGTCTAAGGATATTTGTGTTGATTACATTACGCACCATACTTAATGCAATTGTCTGTTGTTTGCAACTTAATACTGGAAGGGGTGCGGATGCTAACCCGAAGGTGAACTTTTTAGGCATAGATGCATGCTGGATAGCGGTCTATGTACTTTGTCGTAATGCCCTGATTAAATCTCATAGTAATCATCATGATATGTATATGCATCTTTATTTGTCAATTGCCCAACTGTAATTTGTTCACCCAACATGCTATTTATCTTATGGGAGTGACACCACTAGTGAACTGTGGACCCCGGTCCATTCTTTTACATCTGAATACAATCTACTGCAATCATCGTTCTTTACTGTTCTTTGCAAGCAAACATCATTCTCCACACCATACGTTTAATCTTTTGTTTACAGCAAGCCGGTGAGATTGACAACCTCACCGTTAAGTTGGGGCAAAGTATTTTGATTGTGTTGTGCAGGTTCCACGTTGGCGCCGAATCCCGGTGTTGCGCGCACTACACTCCTCCGCCAACAACCTTCACCTGGCCTTCATCTCCTACTGTTCGATAACCTTGGTTTCATACTGAGGGAAACTTGTTGCTATACGCATCACACCTTCCACTTGGGGTTCCCAACGGACGTGTGCTTCACGCGTTATCAAGCTAAATTTCTGGCGCCGTTGCCGGGAGATCAAGACACGCCGCAAGGGGAGTCTCTCACATCCAATCTCTTTACTTTGTTATTGTCTTGCTTTTACTTTACTTTATTTTCTGTTTTGTTTGCTTTCTTTATATCAAAAACACAAAAAAATTAGTTGCTTTACTTTATTTCATTTGTCTTGTTTGCTCTCTATATCAAAAATACAAAAAATTTAGTTACTTGCATTTACTTTACTTTATTTAGTTTGCTTTACTTGTTTTTATTACTGCTAAAATGGGTACTCCTGAGAATACTAAGTTGTGTGATTTCACTAGCACAAATAATAATGATTTCCTATGCACACCTATTGCTCCACCTGCTACTACAGCAGCATTCTATGAAATTAAACCTGCTTTACTAAATCTTGTTATGAGAGAGTAATTTTCTGGTGTTATTTCTGATGATGCTGCTGCCCATCTTAATAATTTTGTTGAACTTTGTGAAATGCAATAGTATAAGGATATAGATGGTGACATTATAAAACTGAAATTGTTTCCTTTCTCCTTAAGAGGAAGAGCTAAAGATTGGTTGCTATCTTTGCCTAAGAATAATATTGATTCATGGACTAAATGTAAAGATGCTTTCATTGGTAGATATTATCCTCTTGCTAAAATTATATCTTTGAGAAGTAGCATAATGAATTTTAAGCAATTGGATAATAAATATGTTGCCCAAGCATGGGAAAGAATGAAATCTTTGGTAAAGAATTGCCCAACCCACATGGACTAACTACTTGGATGGTCATCCAAACCTTCTACGCGGGATTAAATTTTTCTTCGCGGAACCTATTGGATTCAGCTGCTGGAGGTACTTTTATGTCCATTACTTTGGAGGCGGCAACAAAGCTTCTTGATGATATGATGATAAATTACTCTGAATGGCACACTGAAAGGACTCCACAAGGTAAAGAAGGTAATGAAGAAACCTCCTCCTTGAGTGACAAGATTGATGCTATTATGTCTATGCTTGTGAATGGTAGATCTAATGTTGATCCAAATAATTTTCCTTTAGCTTCATTGGTTGCCCAAGAAGAACATGTTGATGTGAACTTCATTAAAAGTAATAATTTCAACAACAATGCTTATAGGAATAATTCTGGTAACGACTATAGGCCATATCCTTCTAATAATGGTAATGGTTATGGTAATTCTTACAACAATAGTAGAAGTGTACCCTCTGGTCTTGAAGCCATGCTTAAATAATTTATTAGTACACAAACTGCTTTTAACAAATCTGTTGAGGAAAAGCTTGGTAAAATTGATATTCTTGCTTCTAAGGTTGATAGTCTTGCTGCTGATGTTGATCTTTTAAAATTTAAAGCTATGCCTAATGAAGATAAAGATATTAAGTCATTTGCTACAGCAAACGTCATCCAAGTTCCAATTAATGAAAATATTAGATTGTTGGCTGAATTGCATGCTAGGTGGAAAAGAGAAGAAAACTAGCTAAAGAGAATAATGTAGCTAAAGTTTGGACTATTACCACCACTAGTAATGTTGATGCTTCACATGTTGCTAAACCTCCTACTATCAATGGTAAAATAATTGGTGTTGGCAATGTTTCTACTCCTAATGCAAAGCATGCAAAACTGCCTGAAACTGCTAAAACTGCTGAAATTTTTCAAAATATTGGGGACAATGATCCCATTGCTGTAGATCATAATGGTTTAGATTTTGATGATTGTCATATCTCTGAAGTTATAAATTTCTTACAAAAACTTGCTAGAAGTCCTAATACTAGTGCTATAAATTTGGCCTTTACAAAACATATTACAAATGCTCTCATAAAAGCTAGAGAAGACAAATTAAAACTTGAAACTTCTATTCCTAGGAAGTTGGAAGATGGTTGGGAGCCCATCATTAAGATGAATGTCAATGATTTTGATTGTAATGCTTTATGTGATCTTGGTGCAAGTATTTCTGTTATGCCTAAGAAAATCTATAATATGCTTGACTTGCCACCATTGAAAAATTGTTATTTGGATGTTAATCTTGCTGATAATTCTACAAAGAAACCTTTGGGGAGGATTGATAATGTTCACATTACGGTTAACAATAACCTTGTCCCCGTTGATTTTGTTGTCTTGGATATTGAATGCAATGCATCCTTCCCATTATTTTGGGAAGACGTTTTCTTCGAACTGTTGGTGCTATTATTGATATGAAGGAAGGGAATATTAAGTATCAATTTCCTCTCAAAAAGGTATGAACACTTCCCTAGAAAGAGAATGAAGTTACCTTTTGATTCTATTATTAGAACAAATTATGATGTTGATGCTTCACCTCTTGATAATACTTGATTCACACTTGCGCCTAGCTGAAAGGCGTTAAAGAAAATCGCTTATGGGAGACAACCCATTATTTTACTTCTGCAATTTTTGTTTTACATTTGAGTCTTGGAAGTTTTACTACTGTAGCAACCTCTCCTTATATTTATTTTATTGCATTGTTGTGCCAAGTAAAGTCTTTTATAGTAAGGTTGATACTAGATTTGGATTATCGCAAATGATTTCTTACTCACACGAAATTGAGCAGCCCCGTCTGTAGGTAACTCAGAAAAATCTACCAATTTACGTGCGTGATCCTCGATATGTACGCAACTTTCATTCAATTTGAGCTTTTTCATCTGAGCAAGTTAAGTGCCCTTGAAAAATTCGTCTTTACGGATTGTTCTGTTTTGACAGATTCTGCCTTTTATTTCGCATTGCCTGTTTTGCTATGTTTGATGGATTTCTTTGTTCCATTAACTTTTAGTATCTTTGTGCAATGTCCAGAAGTGTTAAGAATGATTATGTCACCTCTAAACATGTGGATTTTTGATTATGCACTAACCCTCTAATGAGTTTGTTTTGAGTTTGGTGTGGAGGAAGTTTTCAAAGATCAAGAGAGGAGGATGATACAATATGATCAAGAAGAGTGAAAAGTCTAAGCTTGGGGATGCCCCGTGGTTCATCCCTGCATATTTCAAGAAGACTCAAGCATCTAAGCTTGGGGATGCCCAAGGCATACTTGGAGCGTCTGTTTGTTTTTATTTTTGTTTTTATTTGAATAAACTCGGATCCTAGCATTCTTTGTATGAGAGAGAGACACGCTCCGCTGTTCATATGAACACTGGTGTTCTTAGTGTTACTTTTAATGTTCATGGCGAAGGTTGAAACTGCTTCGTTCATTGTTACTTGGTTGGAAACAGAAAATGCTTCATGTGGTAATTGGTATATTGTCTTGAATAATTTGATACTTGGCAATTGTTGTGCGCAAATAGATCATGTTTAAGCTCTTGCATCATGTACTTTGCACCTATTAATGAAGAACTACCATAGAGCTTGTTGAAGTTTGGTTTGCATGATTGGTCTCTCTAGAGTCTAGATATTTTCTGGTGAAGTGTTTGAACAACAAGGAAGACAGTGTAGAGTCTTATAATGCTTGCAATATGTTCTTATGTAAGTTTTGCTGTACCGGTCATACTTGTGTTTGCTTCAAACAACCTTGCTAGCCAAAGCCTTGTACTGAGAGGAAATGCTTCTCGCATCCAAAACCTTGAGCCAAAACCTATGCCATTTGTGTCCACCATACCTACCTACTATGTGGTATTTCTCTGCCATTCCAAAGTAAATTACTTGAGTGCTACCTTTAAAATTTCATTCCTTGTCTTTGCAATACATAGCTCATGGGAAAATAGCTTAAAAACTATTGTGGTATTGAATATGTTGATATGTATCTTATTTCTTATAAGTTGCTTGTTGAGCGGTAACCATGTTTCTGGGGACGCCATCAACTATTACACCTTTGTTGAATATCATGTGAGTTGCTATACATGTTTGTCTTGTCTGAAGTAAGGGCGATTTATCATGATCAAATGGTTTGAGTATGCATATTGTTAGAGAAGAACATTGGGCCGCTAACTAAAGCCATGAATCATGGTGGAAGTTTCAGTTTGGACACCAATCCTCAATCTCTTATGAGAATATTATCTATTATTGAATGCTTATGCATTAAAGAGGAGTCCATTATCTGTTTTCTATGTTGTCCCGGTATGGATGTCCTTGGTTGAGATTTATCAAAAACGAGAAATCAAATGCGATCTATCTCCTTGGACCTTTGTACAGGCGGCATAGAGGTACCCCTTTGTGACACTTGGTTGAAACATATGTTATGCAATGATAATCCATGTAAATCCAAGCTAATTAGGACAAGGTGCGAGCACTATTGGTATTCTATGCATGAGGCTTGCAACTTATAGGATGTCTTATACATAACACATATGAATTATTACTACCGTTGACAAAATTGTTTCTATGTTTTCAAAATAAAAGCTCTAGCACAAAAATAGTAATCCATGCTTCCCTCTGCGAAGGGCCCATTCTTTTACTTTATGTTGAGTTTACCTACTTCTTTCTATCTTAGAAGCAAACACTTGTGTCAACTGTGTGCATTGATTCCTACATAATTGCTTATTTGCATTCATCATATTAATTTGTGTTGACAATTATTGATACATCCCAAACGTATCTATAATTTCTTATGTTCCATGCTACTTTTATGATGATACTCACATGTTTTATACACATTATATGTCATTATTATGCATTTTCCGGATGCCGAAGAGCCAGTTGTTGTTTTGCTGTTTTTGGTTTCAGAAATCCTACAAAGGAAATATTCTCGGAATTGGACGAAATCAACGCCCATGGTCCTATTTTTCCACGAAGCTTCCAAGTCCGAAGGAAACGAAGTGGGGCCACGAGGTGGCGACACACTAGGGCGGCGCGGCCCAAGCCCTGGCCGTGCCGGCCTACTGTGTGGGCCCCTCGTGACTCTTCCTGACCTGCCCTTTCGCCTACATATAGTCTTCATCGCGAAACCCCCAGTACCGAGAGCCACGAGACGGAAAACCTTCCAGAGACGCCGCCGCCGCCAATCCCATCTCGGGGGATTCAGGAGATCGCCTCACCCTGCCGGAGAGGGGAATCATCTCCCGGAGGTCTCTTCATCGCCATGATCGCCTCCGGATCGATGTGTGAGTAGTTCACCCCTGGACTATGGGTCCATAGCAGTAGCTAGATGGTTGTCTTCTCCTCATTGTGCTATCATGTTAGATCTTGTGAGCTGCCTATCATGATCAAGATCATCTATCTGTAATGCTACATGTTGTGTTTGTTGGGATCCGATGAATATTGAATACTATATCAAGTTGATTATCAATCTATCATATATGTTGTTTATGTTCTTGCATGCTCTCCGTTGCTAGTAGAGGCTCTGGCCAAGTTGATACTTGTAACTCCAAGAGGGAGTATTTATGCTCGATAGTGGGTTCATGCCTCCATTAAATCTGGGACAGTGACGAAAGTTCTAAGGTTGTGGATGTGTGTTGCCACTAGGGATAAAACATCGATGCTTTGTCTAAGGATATTTGTGTTGATTACATTACGCACAATACTTAATGCAATTGTCTCGTTGCTTGCAACTTAATACCAAAGTTCGGATGATAACCTGAAAGTGGAATTTTTAGGCATAGATGCATGCCGGATAGCGGTCTATGTACTTTGTCGTAATGCCCCGATTAAATCTCATAGTACTCATCATGATATATGTATGTGCATTGTTATGTCTTCTTTATTTGTCAATTGCCCAACTGTAATTTGTTCACCCAACATCTGTTTATCTTATGGGAGAGACACCACTAGTGAACTGTGGACCTCGGTCCTATTCATCACATCTGAAATACAATCTACTGCAATTGTTCTTTATTGTTCTTCGCAAACAAACATCATCATCCACACTATACATCTAATCCTTTGTTTACAGCAAGCCGGTGAGATTGACAACCTCATCGTTACGTTGGGGCAAAGTACTGTGATTGTGTTGTGCAGGTTCCACGTTGGCGCCGAAATCCCGGTGTTGCGCCGCACTACATCCGCCACCAACAACCTTCAACGTGCTTCTTGGCTCCCCGGTTCGATAAACCTTGGTTTCTTCGAGAGAAACCTTACGTGCACAACACACCTTCCTCTTGGGGTTCCCAACGGACGTGTGTCTCACGCGCATCAAGACTGTTTTCTGGCGCCGTTGCTGGGGAGATCAAGACACGCTGCAAGGGGAGTCTCCACTTCCAATCTCTTTACTTTGTTCTTGTCTTGCTTTATTTTATTTACTACTTTGTTTGCTGCACTAAAACAAAACACAAAAAATTAGTTGATAGCTTTACTTTATTTACTATCTTGTTTGCGTTCTCCATATTAAAAACACAAAAAATTAGTTACTCGCATTTACTTTATCTAGTTTGCTTTATTTACTACCGCTAAAATGAATACTCCTGAAAACACTAAGTTGTGTGACTTCACAAACACTAATAATAATGATTTCCTATGCACACCTATTGCTCCACCTGCTACTACAGAGAATTCTTTGAAATTAAACCTGCTTTCTGAATCTTGTTATGAGAGAGCAATTTTCTGGTGTTAGTTCCGATGATGCTGCTGCCCATCTTAATAATTTTGTTGAACTATGTGAAATGCAAAAGTATAAGGATGTAGATGGTGATATTATAAAATTGAAATTGTTTCCTTTCTCCTTAAGAGGAAGAGCTAAAGATTGGTTGCTATCTCTGCCTAGAAATAGTATTGATTCATGGACTAAATGTAAGGATGCTTTTATTGGTAGATATTATCCTCCCGCTAAAATTATATCTTTGAGAAGTAGCATAATGAATTTCAAGCAATTAGATAATGAACATGTTGCTCAAACATGGGAGAGAATGAAATCTTTGGTAAAGAATTGCCCAACCCATGGACTAACTACTTGGATGATCATCCAAACCTTCTATGCAGGATTGAATTTTTCTTCACGGAACCTATTGGATTCAGCTGCTAGAGGTACCTTTATGTCCATCACTTTGGGGGCGGCAACAAAGCTTCTTGATAATATGATGATCAATTACTCTGAATGGCACACTGAAAGGGCTCCACAAGGTAAGAAGGTAAATTCTGTCGAAGAAACCTCCTCCTTGAGTGATAAGATTGATGTGATTATGTCTATGCTTGTGAATGGTAGATCTAATGTTGATCCTAATAATGTTCCTTTAGCTTCATTGGTTGCCCAAGAAGAACATGTTGATGTGAACTTCATTAAAAATAATAATTCCAACAACAATGCTTATAGGAATAATTCTGGTAACAACTATAGGCCATATCCTTCTGCTAATGGTAATGGTTATGGTAATTCTTATGGGAATTCTTACAACAATAATAGGAGTGTACCCCCTGGTCTTGAAGCCATGCTTAAAGAATTTATTAGTACACAAACTGCTTTTAACAAATCTGTTGAAGAAAAGCTTGATAAAATTGATATTCTTGCTTCTAAGGTTGATAGACTTGCTTCTGATGTTGATCTTTTAAAATTGAAAGTGATGCCTAATAAGGATAATGAAAATAAGATTGTTACTACAGAAAATGCCATCCAAGTTAGAGTTAATGAGAATATAAGATTGATGGCTGAATTGCATGCTAGGTGGGAAAGAGAAGAAAATGAAAAACTAGCTAAAGAGAATAATGTAGCTAAAGTTTGGACTATTACCACCACTAGTAATGATAATGCTTCACATGTTGCTACACCTCCTACTATCAATGGTAAAATAATTGGTGTTGGCAATGTTTCTACTCCTAGTGTAAAGCGTACAAAATTGCCTGAAACTGCTAAAACTGCTGAAACTGAAAACTGCTGAAATTTTTTCCAACATTGGGGACAATGATCCCATTGCTGTAGGTCATAATGATTTAGACTTTGATGATTGTCACATCTCTGAAGTTATAAAGTTCTTACAAAAACTTGCTAAAAGTCCCAATGCTAGTGCTATAAATTTGGCCTTTACAAAACATATTACAAATGCTCTCATAAAAGCTAGAGAAGATAAACTAAAACTTGAAACTTCTATTCCTAGGAAGTTAGAAGATGATTGGGAGCCCATCATTAAGATGAGGGTCAATGATTTTGATTGTAATGCTTTATGTGATCTTGGTGCAAGTATTTCTGTTATGCCTAAGAAAATATATGATATGCTTGACTTGCCACCATTGAAAAATTGTTATTTGGATGTTAATCTTGTTGATAATGCTATAAAGAAACATTTGGGGAGGATTGATAATGTTCGTATTATGGTTAACAATAACCTTGTCCCCGTTGATTTTGTTGTCTTGGATATTGAATGCAATGCATCTTGTCCCATTATATTGGGAAGACCTTTTCTTCGAACTGTTGGTGCTACCATTGATATGAAGGAAGGTAATATTAAATATCAATTTCCTCTCAAGAAAGGTATGGAACACTTCCCTAGAAAGAAATGAAGTTACCTTATGATTCTATTATTAGAACAAATTATGATGTTGATGCTTCATCTCTTGATGTTACTTGATTCACACTTTCTGCGCCTAGCTGAAAGGCGTTAAAGAAAAGCGCTTATGGGAGACAACCCATTATTTTACTTCTGCACTTTGTTTTATATTTGAGTCTTGGAAGTTGTTACTACTGTAGCAACCTCTCCTTATCTTTATTTTATTGCATTGTTGTGCCAAGTAAAGTCTTTGATAGTAAAGTCAATACTAGATTTGGATTACTGCGCAGAAACAGATTTCTTGCTGTCACGAATTTGGGTATGGTTCTCTGTAGGTAACTCAGAAAAATCTGCCAATTTACGTGCGTGATCCTCAGATATGTACGCAACTTTCATTAAATTTGGGCATTTTCATCTGAGCAAGTCTGGTGCCTCTAAAAAATTCGTCTTTACGGACTGTTCTGTTTTGACAGATTCTGCCTTTTATTTCGCATTGCCTGTTTTGCTATGTTTGATGGATTTCTTTGTTCCATTAACTTTCAGTAGCTTTGTGCAATGTCCAGAAGTGTTAAGAATGAATATATGAATTATGCACTAACCCTCTAATGAGTTTGTTTTGAGTTTGGTGTGGAGGAAGTTTTCAAGGGTCAAGAGAGGAGGATGATATACTATGATCAAGAAGAGTGAAAAGTCTAAGCTTGGGGATGCCCCCGTGGTTCATCCCTGCATATTTTAAGAAGACTCAAGCATCTAAGCTTGGGGATGCCCAAGGCATCCCTTCTTCATCGACAACTTATCAGGTCACCTCTAGTGAAACTATATTTTTATTCCGTCACATCTTATGTACTTTACTTCGAGCGTCTGTTTGTTTTTGTTTTTGTTTTGTTTGAATAAGATTGGATCCTAGCATTCTTTGATTGAGAGAGATACACGCTCCGCTGTTTCGTATGAACACATATGTTCTTAGCTTTATCTTTAATGTTCATTGCGAAAGTTGGACTATTTCATTCATTGCTATATGGTTGGAAACGGAAAATGCCGCATGTGGTAAATGGTATAATGTCTTGAAAAATGTGATACTTGGCAATTGTTGTGCTCATATAGATCATGTTTAAGCTCTTGCATCATGTACCTTGTACCTATTAATGAATAACTACATAGAGCTTGTTAAAATTTGGTTTGCATGATTGATCTCTAGAGTCTAGATATTTTCTGGTTAAGGTGTTTGAACAACAAGGAGACAATGTAAAGTCTTATAATAGTTACAATATGTTCATATGTGAGCTTTGCTGCACCTTTTATACTTGAGTTTGCTTCAAACAACCTTGCTAGCCTAGCCTTGTATTGAGAGGAATTCTTCTCGTGCATCCAAATCCTTGAGCCAAATACTATGCCATTTGTGTCCACCATACCTACCTACCACATGGTATTTCTCCGCCATTCCAAAGTACATTACTTGAGTGCTACCTTTAAACTTCTATTCTTTGCCTTTACAATACATAGCTCATGGGAAAATAGCCTTAAAAACTATTGTGGTGAAGAATATGTACTTATGTGTCTTATTTCTTAATAAGTTGCTTGTTGAGCGGTAACCATGTTTCTGGGGACGCCATCAACTTTTACCTTTGTTGAATATCATGTGAGTTGCTATGCATGTTCGTCTTGTCTGAAGTAAGGCGATTTTCATGATCAAATGGTTTGAGTATGCATATGTTAGAGAAGAACATTGGGCCGCTAACTAAAGCCATGATTCATGGTGGAAGTTTCAGTTTGGATACAAATCCTCAATCTCTTATGAGAATATTAACTTTGTTGAATGCTTATGCATTAAAGAGGAGTCCATTATCTGTTGTCTATGTTGTCCCGGTATGGATGTCTAAGTTGAGAATAATCAAAAGCGAGAAATCCAATGCGAACTTTCTCCTTAGACCTTTGTACAGGCGGCATAGAGGTACCCCTTTGTGACACTTGGTTGAAACATATGCTATGCAATGATAATCCATGTTAATCCAAGCTAATTAGGACAAGGTGCGAGCACTATTAGTATACTATGCATGAGGCTTGCAACTTATAAGATATCTTATACATAACACATATGCTTTATTACTACCGTTGACAAAATTGTTTCTTGTTTTCAAAATGAAAATCTCTAGCACAAAAATAGTAATCCATGCTTCCCTCTGCGAAGGGCCTATCTTCTACTTTATTGTTGAGTCAGTTTACCTATTCTTTCTATCCCAGAAGCAAACACTTGTATAAACTGTGTGCATTGATTCTTACATGTTTACCTATTGCACTTGTTATATTACTTTGTGTTGACAATTATCCATGAGATAAATATGTTGAAGTTGAAAGCAACCGCTGAAACTTATATCTTCCTTTGTGTTGCTTCAATGCCTTTACTTTGAATTTATTGCTTTATGAGTAACTCTTATGCAAGTCTTATTGATGCTTGTCTTGAAAGTATTATTCATGAAAAGTCTTTGCTATATGATTCATTTGTTTACTCATTATCTTCATCATTGCTTCGAATCGCTGCATTCATCTCATATGCTTACAATAGTATGATCAAGATTATGATAGCATGTCACTTCAGAAATTATCTTTGTTATCGTTTACCTACTCGAGGCGAGTAGGAACTAAGCTTGGGGATGCTTGATACGTCCCAAACGTATCTATAATTTCTTATGTTCCATGCTACTTTTATGATGATACTCACATGTTTTATACACATTATATGTCATTATTATGCATTTTCCGACACTAACCTATTGACGAGATGCCGAAGAGCCAGTTGCTGTTTTCTGCTATTTTTGGTTTCAGAAATCCTACAAAGGAAATATTCTCGGAATTGGACGAAATCAACGCCCATGGTCCTATTTTTCCACGAAGCTTCCGAAGTCCGAAGAGGAAACGAAGTGGCGCCACGAGGTGGCGACACACTAGGGCGGCGCGGCCCAAGCCCTGGCCGCGCCGGCCTACTGTGTGGGCCCTGATACGTCCAATTTGCATCACTATTTTATATCATAATTTGCTGTTATTCATTGATATATTTCATATTGGGACACAATACTTATGTTATTTCATCTATTTTGCATGTTTCATCATTATTGGGAGATCAAGCACCGGAGCCAGGATTCTGCTGGAAAAAGCACCGTCAGAACGCAATATTTCGGAAGATCAACTCTGGAAGGAAATTATACCAAAAATCCTATTTTTCAAGATGACGAAGGAAGCCAGAAGGAGGAGCCAGGAGGAGCCAGGGTGGGCCCTAGGGCGGCGCGGCCCAGGCCCTGGCCGCGCCGCCATGTGGTGTGGAGGGCCCACGGCCCCTTTCGCCTCCTTTTCTTCGCCAAACCCTTCGTCCCGAAGACCTAAGCCACAGAGGGTACCTCGCGAAGAGTTACAGCCGCCTCTGCGGGGCGGAGAACACCAGAGAGAAAAGAGCTCTCCGGCGGGCAGGAATCCGCCGGGGAAATTCCCTCCCGGAGGGGGAAATCGACGCCATCGTCACCGTCATCGAGCTGGACATCATCGCCATCACCATCATCATCATCTCCACCATCATCACCGCCGTCATCACCGCTGGACACCGTCACCGCCGTAGCAATTTGGGTTTGATCTTGATTGTTTGATAGGGGAAACTCTCCCGGTATCGATTTCTACTTGTTGTTGATGCTATTGAGTGAAACCATTGAACCAAGTTTATGTTCAGATTGTTATTCATCATCATATCACCTCTGATCATGTTCCATATGATGTCTGTGAGTAGTTCGTTTAGTTCTTGAGGACATGGGTGAAGTCTAAATGTTAGTAGTGAACTATGGTTGAGTAATATTCAATGGTGTGATATTTAAGTTGTGGTGTTATTCTTCTAGTGGTGTCATGTGAACGTCGACTACATGACACTTCACCATTTATGGGCCTAGGGGAATGCATCTTGTACTCGTTTGCCAATTGCGGGGTTGCCGGAGTGACAGAAACCTAAACCCCCGTTGGTATATCGATGCAGGAGGGATCGCAGGATCTCAGAGTTTAAGGCTGTGGTTAGATTTAATTCTTAATTACTTTCTTGTAGTTGCGGATGCTTGCAAGGGGTATAATCACAAGTATGTATTAGTCCTAGGAAGGGATGCATTAGCATAGGTTCACCCACACAACACTTATCATAACAATGAAGATTATTTAGCCGTATGTAGCGAAAGCACTAGACTAAAATCCCGTGTGTCCTCGAGAACGTTTGGTCATTATAAGTAAACAAACCGGCTTGTCCTTTGTGCTAAAAAGGATTGGGCCACTCGCTGCAATTATTACTCTCGCACTTTACATACTCGTACTTTATTCAACTGTTACATCAAAACCCCCTGAATACTTGTCTGTGAGCATTTACAGTGAATCCTTCATCGAAACTGCTTGTCAACACCTTCTGCTCCTCGTTGGGATCGACATTCTTACTTATCGAAGATACTACGATACACCCCCTATACTTGTGGGTCATCAAGACTATTTTCTGGCGCCGTTGCCGGGGAGTGAAGCGCTATTGGTAAGTGGAATTGGTAAGGAAAACCTTTACTGTTGTGCTGATTTTATTTCTGCCTGCTGCTATAAGTCATTATGGAGAGATCTTCTCTTCAATTTCTATTTGGGAAATCTACTACTACTGCAACGGTAGTGGATGAAGCGCCAGGTGAGGAAGTAATACCATATAAAATACCTATGAAAATTATTGAACGTGTTATGGATAACCGCTATGAAGGGGATGGAACTGTCCATCCCGGTGATCATTTACTGTTTTTGCATGAATTATGCGGGTTATTCAAATGTGCAGGTATTGCTATGGATGAAGTGAGGAAGAAATTATTCTCTTTATCGCTGTCCGGTAAGCGGCGCATTGGTATAAATTACTGGATAATGGGGATTCTCTTGAATGGAATGATATTGTGCCCCGGTTTTATTCTAAGTTCTATCCTCCAAGTGAAATTCATAAGGATCGGAATCGCATATATAATTTTTGGCCTCATGATGGAGAGAGTATTGCCCAAGCTTGGGGGAGATTGAAGTCTTTAATGCTCAAATGCCCCATTCATGAGCTTCCTGGTAATGTTATTATTGATAATTTCTATGCAAGACTTTCTTTTCAAGACAAGACCTTGCTGGATACTTCTTGTTCTGGATCATTTACACGCAACAAAGAAGAGTTTAAAAGGGACCTTCTTGATCGGATCCAAGAAAATACTGAAGGATGGGAGAACGACAAGGATAGAGAATCAGGTATAATTTATGATTATAAATGCATTGAAGCTTTTATGGATACTGATAAATTTCGTAATATGAGTGCTACATATGGTCTTGATTCTCAAGTTGCTGTAAATCTTTATAAAGCTTTTGCCTCTCATTATGAATTGCCAAAGAAGAATTTTGATAAGTATCATGAACCGTATAAAGATAAAATTGATTCATCTATTAATAAATGCGTTGTAGTTGAAACTGCTGATCATGTTATTCCTGAAGCTTATATTGAAAAAACTCCTTTCCCTGCTAAAATGAAGGAGTACTCTGTTATAAATAGTGCGGTTCATAAAAGTGAAAAGAAACCTGTAGAACCTGAAGAACAAATAAAAGTTGAACCTGCTGTTGCAATAGTTAAAGATCTTGTGACTGAAAATGTGGAGGATGGTCATATTATTTTCTGTGAAGATGCTTCTAATATTGTTTCACATCCTAATAAACCCAAACAAGCTAGTGTTCCTATGCTATCTGTTAGAATTGGTGATCATTGCTATTATGGATTATGTGATATTGGTGCAAGTGTTAGTGCTATTCCGTATGAGCTTTACACGGAGATTATGCATGAAATTGATTCTTGTGAACTTGAAGATATTGATGTGGTTATTCAGCTGGCTAATAGAGAAACTATTTCTCCAATTGGTATTGTTCGAGATGTGGAAGTTTTATGCGGTAAGATTAAATATCCTGCTGACTTTTTGGTACTTGGTTCTGCTGCTAGTGATTATTGTCCTATTATTTTTGGTAGACCTTTTCTAAATACTTGTGGAGCTATTATAGATTGCAAGAAAGAGAAAATTTTGACTAAATTTGCTGGTGAATCTTATGAGTTTAACTTCTCTAAATTTACTAAAACTCCTTATAAAGCTGATTTGCCTAGTAATGATTTTAAAATGGAGCAATGTGCATCTATTGTTCTTGTTCCTAACAATCCTTTGCAGCAACATTTGGAGGATAGCGAGAGTGAAATTTTTAGGAAAGAAAGAGATGAGCTTGAGGAAATTTTTCTTCGCCAACCTATTCTCAAGCATGATTTACCGGTGGAAGATTTGGGTACAACACCGCCACCAAAGGAAGATCCTGTTTTTGATTTAAAGCCTTTACCTGATAATCTTAAATATGCTCATATTGATGATAAGAAAATATATCCTGTTATTATTAGTTCTAAGCTTTCAGAGATTGAGGAAGAAAGGTTATTGGAAATATTGAAGAAGCACCGAGGAGCTATTGGCTACACTCTTGATGATTTGAAAGGGATTTCTCCTTCTATTTGCCAACATGCTATTAATATGGAAGATGATGCAAAGCCTGTTGTTGAACCTCAGCGTCGTCTAATTCCAAAGATGAAGGAAGTGGTAAGGAATGAGGTATTACGACTTCTTGAAGCTGGTATTATATATCCTATTGCTGATAGTAGATGGGTTAGTCCTGTGCATTGCGTTCCCAAGAAAGGAGGATGACTGTTGTGCCTAATGATAATGATGAGCTCATCCCTCAAAGAGTAGTTGTAGGGTATAGAATGTGCATTGATTTTCGAAAAGTTAACAAAGTTACTAAGAAAGATCATTACCCTTTACCATTTATTGATCAAATGCTAGAAAGATTGTCTAAAAATACTCATTTTTGCTTTCTTGATGGTTATTCTGGGTTTTCACAAATTGCTGTTAAAGCTAAAGATCAAGAGAAAACCACTTTTACTTGTCCCTATGGAACTTATGCTTATAGACGTATGCCTTTTGGTTTATGTAATGCTCCTGCTACTTTTCAAAGATGCATGTCTGCTATTTTTCATGGTTTTTGTGAAAGTATTGTAGAGGTATTCATGGATGATTTTTCCGTCTATGGGAATTCTTTTGATAGTTGCTTGCGAAACCTTGATAAAGTTTTGCAGAGATGTGAAGAAACTAACCTTGTTCTTAATTGGGAGAAATGCCACTTTATGGTTAATGAAGGAATTGTATTGGGACATAAAATTTCCGAGAGAGGTATTGAAGTTGATAGAGCTAAAGTTGAAGCAATTGAGAAGATGCCCTATCCGAGGGACGTTAAAGGTATTCGTAGTGTTCTTGGTCATGCTGGGTTTTATAGGAGATTTATTAAAGATTTCTCCAAGATTTCAAAGCCTCTTACTAATCTTCTTCAAAAAGATGTACCATTTGTTTTTGATGATGATTGTAAGGAAGCTTTTGAAACTCTTAAGAAAGCCTTAACAACTGCTCCTATAGTTGAACCTCCTGATTGGAATTTACCCTTTGAAATTATGTGTGATGCTAGTGATTTTGCTGTAGGCGCTGTTCTTGGACAGCGAGTAGATAAAAAACTGAATGTTATTCATTATGCTAGTAAAACTCTTGATGCTGCTCAAAGAAATTATGCTACAACTGAAAAAGAATTATTAGCTGTAGTCTTTGCTTGTGATAAATTTAGATCTTATATTGTTGATTCAAAAGTTACTATTCATACTGATCATGCTGCAATTAGATACCTTATGACAAAGAAAGATGCTAAGCCGAGGCTTATTAGATGGGTACTTCTTTTGCAAGAATTTGATTTACATATTGTAGATAGGAAAGGTGCTGATAATCCTGTTGCTGATAATTTGTCTAGATTGGAAAATATTGCTTATGATCCTGTTCCTGTTAATGATAGTTTTCCAAATGAACAATTGGCTGTAATAAAGGTGAGCTCGCGAGACAGTCCTTGGTATGCTGATTATGCTAACTTTATTGTTTCCAAGTACTTGCCTCCAACCTTTTCAGCTCAGCAAAGGAGGAAATTCTTTTATGATTTGAGGCATTATTTTTGGGATGACCCACACTTATATAAAGAAGGAGTGGATGGTATTATGCGAAGATGTGTTCCCGAATATGAACAACAAGAGATATTGAGTAAATGTCATGGTAGTGCTTATGGAGGACATCACGCCGGAGAAAGAACCGCGCAAAAGGTTCTACAATCAGGTTTTTATTGGCCAACTCTCTTCAAGGATGCAAGAAAGTTTATTTTATCTTGTGATGAATGCCAAAGGGTTGGTAATATCTCCAGACGCAATGAAATGCCCATGAATTATACTCTTGTTATTGAACCGTTTGATTGTTGGGGATTTGACTTCATGGGACCTTTTCCGTCTTCAGAAGGTAACACTCATATACTTGTTGCTGTTGATTATGTTACTAAATGGGTGGAAGCTATACCTACAAAAAGTGCTGATGGTGAGACCTCTTTAAGAATGCTTTTAGATATTATTTTTCCTAGATTTGGAGTGCCTAGATATATTATGACTGATGGAGGTTCTCACTTTATTCATGGAGGTTTTAGAAAAACTCTTGCTAAGTATGGTATTAATCATAGAATTGCTTCCGCTTATCATCCTCAAACTAGTGGTCAAGTAGAATTATCAAATAGAGAGATTAAATCTATTTTGGGAAAGACCGTTAATAAAACTAGAAAGAATTGGGCTAGTAAATTGAAGGATGCACTTTGGGCTTATAGAACTGCTTATAAAAATCCCATGGGAATGTCACCTTATAAAATGGTTTATGGGAAAGCTTGTCATTTACCTTTAGAACTAGAGCACAAAGCTTATTGGGCTGTTAGAGAATTAAATAAAGATCCTAAACTTGCCGGTGATAAGAGGTTGTTGCAATTGAGTTCTCTAGATGAATGGAGAAGTGAAGCTTATGAAAATGCTAAACTCTTTAAAGAAAGTTAAAAAATGGCATGATAGGAGGATTATCAAAAGAGAATTTAATATTGGGGATAAAGTCCTATTGTATCGGTCTCGTCTCAGATTCTTTGCAGGGAAATTACTCTCGAAATGGGAAGGACCATATGTTGTCGAGGAGGTGTATCGTTCAGGAGCAATCAAAATTAGCTCTCTCCAAGGCAATGCTACGCAAGTGGTGAATGGACAAAGACTCAAGCATTATATCTCGGGTGATTCTTATAATGTTGATGTTGATATTATTCAAGTGGAAACACCGGAGGCTTTCATCAAAGGGCAAATTGACAGTCCGCCAGAACTCGACTTTGAATAGGTAACAGTACTGGTAATGAAAAGTACGCAATTTACTTTCCGAACAATATTTTTGCTGTTTTTGGAAAATATGAAAAATTACGAGTTCGAAACGGAGTGGAAAGGACGCACGAGGGGTGCCACCATAGGCGGCGCGGCCTGACCTGGGCCCGCGCCGACCTATGGTCTGGCCCCGTCGCCCCTTTCTACTCGGTTCGATCTGTACTTTCCGTTTGTCGTGAAAAATTTTGCTATATAATCCCCCGGACCCCTGGAGGTCCGTATATCGTGTTCTCGACGTGTTTTGTTTCGAGTTGTTTCTGCCAGGATTTGCTTCGGATCTAGAGCCATCATGTCTTCGTCGGAAACTCCGAAGGACAGCTCCAGCAAGGATGTTGGCAACTTGTACATGGAGGAGCTGAGGATGCACCCCAAGGAGTTGCTGCTCGTTGAAGGAGAACTGCAGGTCAAGGATGTCCAGGGTCCTAAAGGAGAAGGAAGCCTGGAAGACAGGATGGAGAAGCTAGAACAAGAGGTTTTCAAGTACAAGAAGATGGCTGAGCGTGAGGTGGATATCTTCCACAGGATTGTGTCTGAACTCATTGCTGAACATGAGAAGGAAACTGCAAAGCTTTGGAGCGACATCCTCTCACTTCACGACACCACCAACAAGCTCCAAGCACAACTCTATGATTTTCAGAATCAGAACTGTGAGTATGAAAACAGGTTTAAATACATAAGCCGTGCTGCTAGTTTCAGGATCCCCGAGACCAAGATGTCGTTTCTTGATGGAGAGCCTCTTCCTTGGAAGTTTGATGACGGGAGTTCATCACCACCATCGCCGCAGGAGTAATTCATCATCGGTATTGGCATCCCCTTGGTTTGTTCCAAGCTTGGGGGAGTGCCGCGGTATCACATTATCACTACCTTTTACTTTTATTGTCAAGTAGTGTCATATCATGAGTAGGGAAGTTATCATATAAGATGGGTTGCGTTTGGAAGTATCTCTCCTTTAGTTGGTTATCTATGTATCCCTTGGTGTGAGTTATCGTTATGGAATATTAATGAGAAGTCTTATCATTTACATATTGCACATCTTATTTTAGTTTGCAATCTCTACTATATGATTCACCTTGTTGTTAGTATTGGTATCACTTTGGGAGCATTGAATAAATCTATTTGGTTTTGGCAAACTTAGCATTGGTCAATAGCAACAACACTTTGAGGTTTAAATAGAAAAGAGAAATACATGTAGATGTTTCATTGTCTTTCTTGTTAGCTCATAGCTTATTATTCTGAAGTTAAAATTGTTTGTGCTTACAAGGAAGATGCATGATTGTTTCTATCACATGTATATTTGTTTGTTTCCCTCGACTCTTATGCTTGCTAATTAACCTTGCTAGCCAAAGACCTGTACTGAGAGGGAATACTTCTCGTGCATCCAAACCTTAACCCAAACCTATGTCATTTGTGTCCACCATACCTACCTACTACATGGTATTTTCTGCCATTCCAAGTAAATACTTCATGTGCTACCTTTAAACAATTCAAAACTTAGTATCTCTTATTTGTGTCAATGTTTCATAGCTCATGAGGAAGTATGTGGTGTTTTATCTTTCAATCTTGTTGGGCAACTTCCACCAATGGACTAGTGGCTTCATCCGCTTATCCAATAATTTTGCAAAAAGAGCTGGCAATGGGATTCCCAGTCCCAAATTAATTAAACTAAATAGACACTCCTCCATGGTATGTGATTGATGGACGGCACCCGAAGGATTCGGTTAGCCATGGCTTGTGTAAGCAAAGGTTGGGGGGAGTGTCATCATCATAATAAAACTAAAATAAAAAGGCACTCCTTCATGGTATGAGATTGTTGGCAGGCACCCGAGGATTCGGTTAGCCATGGTTTGTGAAAGAAAGGTTGGAAGGAGTGCCACACAAAATGAAAATAATATGGGAGCCGCTCTTAGGAGGTTGTCTGGCAAGGGGGTTAGAGTACCCGCTACCAGTCGTTGACAACAACAAACACCTCTCAAAATGTTACTTTTATTCTCTTTATATGATTGCAAAACTGAAAAAGCTCTAGCACATGATTTAATCCCTGCTTCCCTCTGCGAAGGGCCTGTCTTTTACTTTATGTTGAGTCAGTAAACCTATTTCCCTCCATCTCAAGCAAGCATTTGAGTAGTTGTGATCAAACCATTATATTGTGATTTGCTACATCATGTCTTTTATTCTTCCTTGTTTAGTACAAGTTTTATCTGAATGAATATAGCTTTGCAAGTTATCAATGATCATGAGAAGACCATTATGATTGAGTATGCAAGTTGTGCCTTATAAACTTTAACATGAGAGCGCTGCTCAATGAGATAAATATAATCTGTTAATTGTTCTCTGACCAAGAACGAAGTTTGCCATCACCAATTATGATTTCTTATGCACCTTTACTTGTGATTACCTTATACTTGTTTCAATATGAGTTATAAGAGGTTGTTTACTATAATGTCTTGTGTGAATGAATATGATGCTTCTTGTCCGTATTTTATTTATCGACTCTTCACTCCATAAACATGTGGTCATGTCTATCGAGTTCAGTTTCGCTTGGGGACAAGCGAAGTCTAAGCTTGGGGGAGTTGATACGTCCAATTTGCATCACTATTTTATATCATAATTTGATGTTATTCATTGATATATTTCATATTGGGACACAATACTTATGTTATTTCATCTATTTTGCATGTTTCATCATTATTGGGAGATCAAGCACCGGAGCCAGGATTCTGCTGGAAAAAGCACCGTCAGAACGCAATATTTCGGAAGATCAACTCGGAAGGAAATTATACCAAAAATCCTATTTTTCAAGATGACGAAGGAAGCCAGAAGGAGGAGCCAGGAGGAGCCAGGGTGGGCCCACACCCTAGGGCGGCGCGGCCCAGGCCCTGGCCGCGCCGCCATGTGGTGTGGAGGGCCCACGACCCCTTTCGCCTCCTTTTCTTCGCCAAACCCTTCGTCCCGAAGACCTAAGCCACAGAGGGTACCTCGCGAAGAGTTACAGCCGCCTCTGCGGGGCGGAGAACACCAGAGAGAAAAGAGCTCTCCGGCGGGCAGGAATCCGCCGGGGAAATTCCCTCCGGGAGGGGGAAATCGACGCCATCGTCACCGTCATCGAGCTGGACATCATCGCCATCACCATCATCATCATCTCCACCATCATCACCGCCATCTCCACCGCTGGACACCGTCACCGCCGTAGCAATTTGGGTTTGATCTTGATTGTTTGATAGGGGAAACTCTCCCGGTATCGATTTCTACTTGTTGTTGATGCTATTGAGTGAAACCATTGAACCAAGTTTATGTTCAGATTGTTATTCATCATCATATCACCTCTGATCATGTTCCGTATGATGTCTCGTGAGTAGTTCGTTTAGTTCTTGAGGACATGGGTGAAGTCTAAATGTTAGTAGTGAACTATGGTTGAGTAATATTCAATGGTGTGATATTTAAGTTGTGGTGTTATTCTTCTAGTGGTGTCATGTGAACGTCGACTACATGACACTTCACCATTTATGGGCCTAGGGGAATGCATCTTGTACTCGTTTGCCAATTGCGGGGTTGCCGGAGTGACAGAAACCTAAACCCCCGTTGGTATATCGATGCAGGAGGGATCGCAGGATCTCAGAGTTTAAGGCTGTGGTTAGATTTAATTCTTAATTACTTTCTTGTAGTTGCGGATGCTTGCAAGGGGTATAATCACAAGTATGTATTAGTCCTAGGAAGGGCGATGCATTAGCATAGGTTCACCCACACAACACTTATCATAACAATGAAGATTATTTAGCCGTATGTAGCGAAAGCACTAGACTAAAATCCCGTGTGTCCTCGAGAACGTTTGGTCTTTATAAGTAAACAAACCGGCTTGTCCTTTGTGCTAAAAAGGATTGGGCCACTCGCTGCAATTATTACTCTCGCACTTTACATACTCGTACTTTATTCAACTGTTACATCAAACCCCCCTGAATACTTGTCTGTGAGCATTTACAGTGAATCCTTCATCGAAACTGCTTGTCAACACCTTCTGCTCCTCGTTGGGATCGACATTCTTACTTATCGAAGATACGATACACCCCCTATACTTGTGGGTCATCAAGACTATTTTCTTCTGACCTGCCCTTCCGCCTACATATAGTCTTCGTCGCGAAACCCCCAGTACAGAGCCACGAGACGGAAAACCTTCCAGAGACGCCGCCAATCCCATCTCGGGGGATTCGGAGATCGCCTCCGGCACCCTGCCGGAGAGGGAATCATCTCCCGGAGGTCTCTTCATCGCCATGATCGCCTCCGGATCGATGTGTGAGTAGTTCACCCCTGGACTATGGGTCCATAGCAGTAGCTAGATGGTTGTCTTCTCCTCATTGTGCTATCATGTTAGATCTTGTGAGCTGCCTATCATGATCAAGATCATCTATCTGTAATGCTACATGTTGTGTTTGTTGGGATCCGATGAATATTGAATACTATGTCAAGTTGATTATCAATCTATCATATATGTTGTTTATGTTCTTGCATGCTCTCCGTTGCTAGTAGAGGCTCTGGCCAAGTTAATACTTGTAACTCCAAGAGGGAGTATTTATGCTCGATAGTGGGTTCATGCCTCCATTAAATCTGGGACAGTGACAGAAAGTTCTAAGGTTGTGGATGTGCTGTTGCCACTAGGGATAAAACATCGATGCTTTGTCTAAGGATATTTGTGTTGATTACATTACGCACCATACTTAATGCAATTGTCTGTTGCTTGCAACTTAATACTGGAAGGGGTTCGGATGATAACCTGAAAGTGGAATTTTTAGGCATAGATGCATGCTGGATAGCGGTCTATGTACTTTGTCATAATGCCCTGATTAAATCTCATAGTACTCATCATGATATATGTATGTGCATTGTTATGCCTTCTTTATTTGTCAATTGCTCAACTGTAATTTGTTCACCCAACATCTGTTTATCTTATGGGAGAGACACCACTAGTGAACTGTGGACCCCGGTCCTATTCTTTACATCTGAAATACAATCTACTGCAATTGTTCTTTACTGTTCTTCGCAAACAAACATCATCATCCACACTATACATCTAATCCTTTGTTTACAGCAAGCCGGTGAAATTGACAACCTCACTGTTACGTTGGGGCAAAGTACGTGATTGTGTTGTGCGGGTTCCACGTTGGCGCCGGAATCCCTGGTGTTGCGCCGCACTACACTCCGCCACCAACAACCTTCAACGTGCTTCTTGGCTCCTACTGGTTCGATAAACCTTGGTTTCTTTAGGAAAACTTACTGCTGTGCACATCACACCTTCCTCTTGGGGTTCCCAACGGACGTGTGTCTCACGCGCATCAATTATCCATGAGATATACATGTTGAAGTTGAAAGCAACCGCTGAAACTTATATCTTCCTTTGTGTTGCTTCAAAACTTTCTACTAAGAATTTATTGCTTTGTGAGTTAACTCCTATGCAAGTCTTATTGATGCTTGTCTTGAAAGTACTATTCATGAAAAGTCTTTGTTATATGATTCAGTTGTTTAATCATTGTCTTTACCATTGCTTCGAATCACTTCATTCACTTCATATGCTTTACAATAGTATTGATCAAGATTATGATAGCATGTCACTTCAGAAATTATCCTTGTTATCGTTTACCTACTCGAGGGCGAGTAGGAACTAAGCTTGGGGATGCTTGATACGTCTCAAACGTATCCATAATTTCTTATGTTCCATGCTAGTTTTATGACAATACTCACATGTTTTATACACACTTTACATCATTTATACGCATTTTCCGGCAATAACCTATTAACGAGATGCCGAAGAGCCAGTTGCTGTTTTCTACTGTTTTTGGTTTCAGAAATCCTACAAAGGAAATATTCTAGGAATTGGACGAAATCAACGCCCAGGGTCTTATTTTTCCACGGAGCTTCCAGAAGACCGAAGAGCATACGAAGTGGGGCCACGAGGGGTCGTAACCATAGGGCGGCGCGGCCTGCATGGGGCACGACCTATGGTGTGGGGCCCCCGCTCCGCCTCCAACTCTGCCCTTCCGCCTACTTAAACTCTCCATCGCGAAAACCCTAGTACCGAGAGCCACGATACGGAAAAAGTTCCAGAGACGCGCCACCGCCAATCCCATCTCAGGGGATTCAGGAGATCGCCTCCGGCACCCTGCCGGAGAGGGGAATCATCACCGGAGGGCTCTACATCACCATGCCCGCCTCCGGATTGATGTGTGAGTAGTTCATCCTTGGACTATGGGTCCATAGTAGTAGCTAGATGGTTGTCTTCTCCTCTTGTGCTATCATGTTTAGATCTTGTGAGCTGCCTATCATGATCAAGATCATCTATTTGTAATGCTACATGTTGTGTTTGTTGGGATCCGATGAATATTGAATACTATGTCAAGTTGATTATCAATCTATCATATATGTGTTGTTTATGTTCTTGCATGCTCTCCGTTGCTAGTAGAGGCTCTGGCCAAGTTGATACTTGTGACTCCAAGAGGGAGTATTTATGCTCGATAGTGGGTTCATGCCTCCATTGAATCTGGAACAGTGACAGAAAGTTCTAAGGTTGTGGATGTGTTGTTGCCACTAGGGATAAAACATCAATGCTTTTTCTAGGATATTTGTGTTGATTACATTACGCACCATACTTAATGCAATTTTCTGTTGTTTGTAACTTAATACTGGAAGGGGTGCGGATGCTAACCGGTGGATTTTTAGGCATAGATGCATGCGGATAGCGGTCTATGTACTTTGTCGTAATGCCTGATTAAATCTCATAGTAATCATCATGATATGTATATTGCATCTTTATTTGTCAATTGCCCAACTTGTAATTTGTTCACCCAACATGCTATTTATCTTATGGGAGAGACACCACTAGTGAACTGTGGACCCCGGTCCATTCTTTTACATCTGAATACAATCTACTGCAATCATTGTTCTTTACTGTTCTTTGCAAACAAACATCATTCTCCACACCATACGTTTAATCATTTGTTTACAGCAAGCCGGTGAGATTGACAACCTCACTGTTAAGTTGGGGCAAAGTATTTTGATTGTGTTGTGCAGGTTCCACGTTGGCGCCGGAATCCCTGGTGTTGCGCCGCACTACACTCCTCCGCCAACAACCTTCACGTGGCCTTCATCTCCTACTAGTTCGATAACCTTGGTTTCATACTGAGGGAAACTTGCTGCTATACGCATTGACTTCTTGGGGTTCCCAAATGGGAGACTGATCAAGGAGATATGCCCTAGAGGCAATAATAAAGTGGTTATTATTTATATCTTTATGTTTATGATAAATGTTTATATATCATGCTATAATTGTATTAACCGAAACATTAGTACATGTGTGATATGTAGACAAACAAAGAGTCCCTAGTATGCCTCTTAACTAGCTTGTTGATTAATGGATGATTAGTTTCATAATCATGAACATTGGATGTTATTAATAACAA
The DNA here is from genome assembly GCA_030979885.1 of Lolium multiflorum. Taxonomy (NCBI): domain Eukaryota; kingdom Viridiplantae; phylum Streptophyta; class Magnoliopsida; order Poales; family Poaceae; genus Lolium; species Lolium multiflorum. Next base: position 84,819 of record JAUUTY010000489.1, read on the forward strand.
GGTTATATCATTATATGAATGATGTAATGGACACACCCATTTAAGCGTAGCATAAGATCTCGTCATTAAGTTATTTGCTATAAGCTTTCGATACATAGTTACCTAGTCCTTATGACCATGAGATCATGTAAATCACTTATACCGGAAAGGTACTTTGATTACACCAAACACCACTGCGTAAATGGGTGGCTATAAAGGTGGGATTAAGTATCTGGAAAGTATGAGTTGAGGCATATGGATCAACAGTGGGATTTGTCCATCCCGATGACGGATAGATATACTCTGGGCCCTCTCGGTGGAATGTCGTCTAATGTCTTGCAAGCATATGAATGAGTTCATAAGAGACCACATACCACGGTACGAGTAAAGAGTACTTGTCAGGAGACGAGGTTGAACAAGGTATAGAGTGATACCGAAGATCAAACCTCGGACAAGTAAAATATCGCGTGACAAAGGGAATTGGTATCGTATGTGAATGGTTCATTCGATCACTAAGTCATCGTTGAATATGTGGGAGCCATTATGGATCTCCAGATCCCGCTATTGGTTATTGGTCGGAGTGAGTACTCAACCATGTCCGCATAGTTCTCGAACCGTAGGGTGACACACTTAAAGTTGGATGTTGAAATGGTAGCACTTGAATTATGGAATGGAGTTCGAATATTTGTTCGGAGTCCCGGATGAGATCCCGGACATCACGAGGAGTTCCGGAATGGTCCGGAGAATAAGATTCATATATAGGATGTCATTTTATGTGAATAAAATGTCGCGGAAGGTTCTATGGAAGGTTCTAGAAGGTTCTAGAAAAGTCCGGAAGAAACCACCAAGGAAGGTGGAGTCCACAGGGACTCCACCTCCATGGCCGGCCAGCCCTAGATGGGGTGGAGTCCCAAGTGGACTCCACCATAGGGGGCCGGCCACCCCCCCACATGGGAGGTGGGAATCCCACCTTTGGGTGGGAGTCCTAGTTGGGCTAGGTTTCCCCCTCCTATGGAAGGTTTTGGTTTCGGGTCTTATTCGAAGACTTGGACACCAACACTTGGGATCCACCTATATAATGAGGGGCCAAGGGAGGGGGCCGGCCACCCCAAGACCACAAGCTGGCCGCCCCCCATAGAGTGGCCGGCCACCCCCTCCCAAACCCTAGCCAAGCTCCTCTCCTCCATATCCCGCATAGCTTAGCGAAGCTCCGCCGGACTTCTCCACCGCCACCGACACCACGCCGTCGTGCTGTCGGATTCAAGAGGAGCTACTACTTCCGCTGCCCGCTGGAACGGGAGGTGGACGTCGTCTTCATCAACAACCGAACGTGTGACCGAGTACGGAGGTGCTGCCCGTTCGTGGCGCCGGAACCGATCGTGATCAAGATCTTCTACGCGCTTTTGCAAGCGGCAAGTGATCGTCTACCGCAGCAACAAGAGCCTCCTCTTGTAGGCTTTGGAATCTCTTCAAGGGTGAGACTCGATACCCCCTCGTTGCTACCGTCTTCTAGATTGCATCTTGGCTTGGATTGCGTGTTCGCGGTAGGAAAATTTTTGTTTTCTATGCAACGTTATCCTACAGTGGTATCAGAGCCGTGTCTATGCATAGATGGTTGCACGAGTAGAACACAATGGTTTGTGGGCGTTGATGCTCTTGTTATCTTTAGTTTGAGTACTTTGCATCTTTGTGGCATAGTGGGATGAAGCGGCCCGGACTAACTTTACATGACCGCGTTCATGAGACTTGTTCCTCGTTCGACATGCAACTTGTATTGCATAAGAGGCTTTGCGGGTGTCTGTCTCTCCTACTATAGTGAAGATTCAATTTACTCTTCTATTGACAACATTAGTATCACCGTTGTGGTTCATGTTCGTAGGTAGATTAGATCTTACTCGAAAACCCTAAACCACGTAAAATATGCAAACCAAATTAGAGACGTCTAACTTGTTTTTGCAGGGTTTGGTGATGTGATATGGCCATGATATGATGATGAATATGTATGAGATGATCATTATTGTATTGTGGCAACCGGCAGGAGCCTTATGGTTGTCTTTAATTTTCATGTTGAGTAGTATTTCAAAGTAGTTGTAATAGTTGCTACATGAGGTGAACAACCATGAAGACGGCGCCATGAACCTTGACGCTACGCCGACGATGATGGAGATCATGCCCGTTGATGATGGAGATCATGTCCGTGCTTTGGAGATGAAGATCAAAGGCGCAAAGACAAAAGGGCCATATCATATCACATATGAACTGCATGTGATGTTAATCCTTTATGCATCTTATTTTGCTTAGATCGCGACGGTAGCATTATAAGATGATCCCTCACATTAATATCAAGATAATAAAGTGTTCTCCCCTCGTATGCACCGTTGTAACAGTTCGTCGTTTCGAAGCATCTCGTGATGATCGGATGTGATAGATTCAACGATTCACATACAACGGGTGTAAGCCATGTTGCACACGCGGAATACTTGGGTTTGCTTGACGAGCCTAGCATGTACAGACATGGCCTCGGGACAACGGAAACCGAAAGGTTGAACACGAGTCATATGGATGATATGATCAACATGTTGATGTTCACCATTGAAGCTACATCATCTCACGTGATGATCGGTTTTGGTGTAGTGGATTTGGATCGTGTACCACTTAACAACTATGAGGGATGTTGTATTAAGTGGGAGTTCATTAGTAATTAGATTAAAACATGAACTAATTATCATAAACATAGTCTGAGTAGTATTTTGAATTAATTTTGTAGTATTGGCATCCGTTTTCTACTATGCGCTAGTCTTGTAATTGAGATAGAAATACTGTTAAAATCTGACAAGAAACTTTACGGATTGGTACCGTATTGTTAAAGAATCAAGAATTGATTAAGTCCTATTGCAAACTTTTAGTAAACCTCACATTGTTGATTCAAAGAGCTATGGTTTCAATTAGTACCTAAAGTTATCTTGTCTCCGTCAAACTTGAAGTTCAAATTTGTTTGAAAAGTAAGGAGCTGAAAATTTAGTTTTCAGAAATAATCAAGGTATGAGATATATGTGATATCTAAGACCTTATTGCAAGATGATAGAATATAATTTGGTGAGACTACATAAACTCATAAGTTTTATGGGAATGTATGAAGGTTGAAGACGCAAGGCGTCACAATCCTCCAACTATTGGGGCACTAACAATATTCGCATATCCATGAAGTGACCATCCTTAATATGCACCGTTGCTAAGACTCGTCGTTTCGAAGCATCACGTGATGATCGGGTGTGATAGATTCTACGTGTGCATACAACGGGTGCAAGCTAGATTTGCACATGCAAATACCAAGGTTAAAACTTTACGAGCCTAGCATGTACAGACATGGTCTCGGAAAGTCGTCATGATATGATGGATAAAATTATGAGTGAAATTGTTCATCATATTACAAAGTTACTAATAGTGAAATCTGGAACACTTGTCATATGATGATCAACTTAAAGTAAGAACCTCAAGGTTATTGGTATTTGACCAACAAACCTAGAAGTTAATGATGTTGAAGTGTTTTTCTGAATAATGAGGAAAGCTAAAAGAGAAACTGCAAAAGATATTTTGGCAGAAAGAAAGAAAAGACTAGAAAGTCTAGCTCAGGTGTATATAAATGATATACATGTTATGGTTGTATTCCTAGTTAAGTCACACTATGAAATTCTTGGGTATTAGTACTATATTGGTTGGTATGAAGTGTCATACAAAACAACGCAATACAAGAATACAATGGCCTAAGTGACTGACAAGGAATATGATAGGAATGCACGTCTGGAACAAAATAAAGTGTTATTATGTTCATCGTTGGCATTCTATCTAGCCCTTAGAATTTATAATAAAGAACTTAATAATTGTTATTTTGCTCTGGTCAAATAAAAACAATGAGTTGTTCAAATTATGACATTACTCCATATACGATGGATAAGTTATTATAAATCTTAATGGTGAAACACACATACATAACACTGACGCTAAAATGCCATAAGGCAAATGATTTGAATTCCACTTATTTGTGGAACCGCCATTTAGGTCATGTTAGAAAGGAACGCATGAAGGAACTCCATGCAAATGGATTTTTGGAGTCATTTGATTTTTGAATCATTTGGCGCTTGCAAATCTTTTCTAAAGAGAATGATTAAAATACCGTTCATAGGCCAAGAGTTGAACGGGCAACTAACTTAGTGGAAAAATACATGATGATGTATGTGGTTCACTGGGCATAGTTGTGTGCGGGAGATTCTTCTACTTCATGAAAACTTCAAACAATGAATTGAGTATATATGTGGATATATTCAATAAGGAAGAAGTTTGAAACATTTGAATGGATTCAAATAAATTTCAGCATGAAGTGGAAATCATCGTAATAGAAAAGTCAAATATCTATGATTGGATCATGGTGGAAATATTTGAATTACGAGTTTTAGCGAACATCTAAGAGAGTTATGAAATTGTTCTACAACTCACGTTTCTTGGAGTATCATAGTGATGATGAAGTATCCAAGAGATGTATCCAAACCTTGTTGGATCAATGATGAGATAAAATATTATGACGCCATTATATTTTTGTGGATTATGCTTTAGTGACTACCGCTTTTACACTGTATAGAGCATCATCATGATCCATTGAAATGATACCATAAGAGTTATGGCATGGGTATAAACCCTAATAGTCCTTTTTTAAAATTTTGGTCTAAGAGTTTACAACCAAAATCGGATGAATGTCTTTGTTGGTTATCCCAGAGATTTAATTGGGAATTCTTCCCACGAGACAAAGACAAAAGTGTTTGTCAATGTTTCTTATTTCCGAGAAATTGTTTCTAGTGAAGTATTTGAGTGGGAGGACAATATAATTTGATAAGGTTTATGAACCTGAGCATAATGATCAGAGTAGCGCAGCATTGGTTTCGGAAGCGGCCACGACGATCATGGCTCCCATGACTACAAAGTGTTTTAGCCATGGAGATCGAAGTACATATTGAACCTTGTAGGTATGGTTTACTTTGTGATCAAATAAATGATTTGTGGACAAAGGATTGATTTTGAACAATGATAAACCAACTACAAACAAAGAAGTTATGATGGGCCCTGACTCCGTTAAAATGGCTATACGCCATGAAATCCAAGATAGATGAATACTTTTTGAAAGTAAATGGATCTATAAAATTGATGGACTTGGATGAAATATCCTTGAAGAAGCTTGACTTGTCGAAAAGTTGTTTACGACAAAGTTCAAAGAGTTGACTACGACAAGATTAGATCTTCCGTAGCAATGCTTATAGTCTATATGGATTATTCTAGTAATCACTACATATTTCTTTTATGAGATATGCTAGTAGGATGGCAAAATACATTACTTATCAGAAGTATGTATTAAAGGTGTATACAAGATACAACCAAGAGTTTTGCTGGTCCGTGGAATACTAGATAGGTATACAAACTTCAATTGGATGAAGTAAGTATCACGGAGTTGAATCTTCACCAGATGAAATAGTCAAAGAGTTTTTGATTTCATCAGAGACGATGAAGAGGCTTGCATTTGCAAGAAATTAAGTGGGAGCGCTGAGACATATTTATAATACTTATGTAGATGACATATAGTTGGTTATAAATGATGTAATTATATACTTGATTAAAAGGTTTCATTGAGAATTAACTTCAATGAAAGGATATGGACTGAAACAAATTTAGTGTCAAGATCTATGAAGATAGATTGAAACACATAAATAAGTTTAAGTCAAAGTACATAGAATGGATATTGAAGTAGTTCAATATAGAAATATTAAGAAAATGTTCTTGTCATGTGAAGTTTTAACAAGACTTGAGTGTATCTGACACTCGATGAGTAAAAACACATGAGTGATTTTAGATCACGAATAATATGTACACAATCAGATATCTTGTGCTCTAAAAATGTTATGAGCATATACCGGAATGATTCATATGATGATCATTGGACAACAGTAAGAATATCCTTGAGTACTTTAGAAGAACTAAGGATATATATATATTTTTGTATGAAGAAATGACAAACAAATCGCTGTAAGGTGTTACACCGATATTGGTTTTGTCACATATAAAATATAATTTCAATCTCAAATTAGACTAAGTGTTGTTTAAAAGGTAGCACAATGAGCTAGAAGTTGTCTATGCTAGATTTAGAAGAGTTCTAAATATTGTGACGGAATCTACAAAAGAAGGCAGAGTATGTCATTGTTTTGACAATGACAAAGGATGTTAAGTCAAGAGGTTCTTTGAGAACTTGGTGTATTTCCGACAGAGTCAGAACTTTGAAGCTATATTGTGTGACAATATTAGTGACATATTTCAGACCGCGGAATTAAGGTTCCACCAGAAGACCAAACATATTTAATGCCGACTCATTTGGAAATGAGTGATGCGTTGAGACGCAAATGAATTACAAAATACATACGGTTCTGAGCATGTCAGATCCGTTGACTAAAAACCTCTCCCGTGAGCAAAACATGATAAAACACCAGAAGGCCAAGGTGTTATATCTTTACAAATGTAAACTAGATTATTGACTCTAGTGCAAGTGGGAGACTGAAGGAGATATGCCCTAGAGGCAATAATAAAGTGGTTATTATTTATATCTTTATGTTTATGATAAATGTTTATATATCATGCTATAATTGTATTAACCGAAACATTAGTACATGTGTGATATGTAGACAAACAAGAAGTCCCTAGTATGCCTCTTAAACTAGCTTGTTGATTAATGGATGATTAGTTTCATAATCATGAACATTGGATGTTATTAATAACAAGGTTATATCATTATATGAATGATGTAATGGACACACCCAATTAAGCGTAGCATAAGATCTCGTCATTAAGTTATTTGCTATAAGCTTTCGATACATAGTTACCTAGTCCTTATGACCATGAGATCATATAAATCACTTATACCGGAAAGGTACTTTGATTACACCAAACACCACTGCGTAAATGGGTGGCTATAAAGGTGGGATTAAGTATCCGGAAAGTATGAGTTGAGGCATATGGATCAACAGTGGGATTTGTCCATCCCGATGACGGATAGATATACTCTGGGCCCTCTCGGTGGAATGTCGTCTAATGTCTTGCAAGCATATGAATGAGTTCATAAGAGACCACATACCACGGTACGAGTAAAGAGTACTTGTCAGGAGACGAGGTTGAACAAGGTATAGAGTGATACCGAAGATCAAACCTCGGACAAGTAAAATATCGCGTGACAAAGGGAATTGGTATCGTATGTGAATGGTTCATTCGATCACTAAAGTCATCGTTGAATATGTGGGAGCCATTATGGATCTCCAGATCCCGCTATTGGTTATTGGTCGGAGTGAGTACTCAACCATGTCCGCATAGTTCACGAACCGTAGGGTGACACACTTAAAGTTGGATGTTGAAATGGTAGCACTTGAATATGGAATGAGTTCGAATATTTGTTCGGAGTCCCGGATGAGATCCCGGACATCACGAGGAGTTCCGGAATGGTCTGGAGAATAAGATTCATATATAGGATGTCATTTTATGTGAAATAAAATGTCGCGGAAGGTTCTATGGAAGGTTCTAGAAGGTTCTAGAAAAGTTCGGAAGAAACCACCAAGGAAGGTGGAGTCCACATGGGACTCCACCTCCATGGCCGGCCAACCCTAGTGGGGGGGAGTCCCAAGTGGACTCCACCATAGGGGGCCGGCCACCCCCCACATGGGAGGTGGGAATCCCACCTTTGGGTGGGAGTCCTAGTTGGGCTAGGTTTCCCCCTCCTATGGAAGGTTTTGGTTTCGGGTCTTATTCGAAGACTTGGACACCAACACTTGGGATCCACCTATATAATGAGGGGCAAGGGAGGGGGCCGGCCACCCCAAGACCACAAGCTGGCCGCCCCATTGAAGTGGCCGGCCACCCCTCCCAAACCCTAGCCGCCCCCCTCTCCTCCATATCTCCCGCGTAGCTTAGCGAAGCTCCGTCGGACTTCTTCACCGCCACCGACACCACGCCGTCGTGCTGTCGGATTCAAGAGGAGCTACTACTTCCGCTGCCCGCTGGAACGGGAGGTGGACGTCGTCTTCATCAACAACCGAACGTGTGACCGAGTACGGAGGTGCTGCCCGTTCGTGGCGCCGGAACCGATCGTGATCAAGATCTTCTACGCGCTTTTGCAAGCGGCAAGTGAACGTCTACCGCAGCAACAAGAGCCTCCTCTTGTAGGCTTTGGAATCTCTTCAAGGGTGAGACTCGATACCCCCTCGTTGCTACCGTCTTCTAGATTGCATCTTGGCTTGGATTGCGTGTTCGCGGTAGGAAATTTTTTGTTTTCTATGCAACGTTATCCTACAGTGGTATCAGAGCCGTGTCTCATGGAGATTCCCATTAAGATAGGCTGCACCTTTTTATTAATAAATAAATAAATATTTAATATTAATTCACTTAATTAACATATAATACATAATATTTAACTCCCGATGATTCGATACACCTCTCATATCACTCCGAACACCTTTGGATTCTCCTAGAACTCTTTCTGGTTCTCTCTTCTCTATTCTCCGGTGTTTCCTTTGAATCCAAAACAATCTTAAGTTTAGGTGAACCCTTAAGTGTGGTTCCCTACCGTTTGAGAATGACACAGATATGATCGAGACACTCTTCGATCAATGATCACCATGGTGTTCTGGAGAATAATAGTAACCCCTATGTATTCTACGAAGATGTGATCATCGTTTGCACCATTACGTCGTATCCCATTCCCTTTGTTACTTCGATACCGTCACTCGTCCGAGACTTGATCATCGGTATCATCATACCTAGTTCGATCTCGTTATCGACAAAGCTATTCAACTCATTGTCGTGCGATTCCATCCCCATGATCTAGTCATGTGTTGCAACTTGGATGTAATCTCCTTCAAAGGTAAGCCAGTATCTTCCATGCGGATGAACAAATCCCGCTCTTGATCCATACGCCTCAACCATCCCACTGGAATACCTAATTAATTGCACCTTTATGACCACCCTACTATGGTGTGGCAATTGATGCCCAAAGCAGCCTCCGGTGACGTTGATTAGATATGGTCTCACGGTCTAATGATTAGGTTACTATGCTCTTGTAAATATCGTAACATTGAACTTGACATGACTTTGATCGCGTTACAATACTAATATATGGGAATGTCCATCACATCATTCACCCAATGATACGATTCCATTGTCAATGACTACGTGTCCATGATCGGGAAACCTCGATCATCGTTTGACCTCAATGAACTAGTTTGTAAATGCTCACTAGGGACCATGGTTTGTTTACAATACCACAAATGTATCAGTGTTTCCGATTGATGTAATTATAGCATGGCACGAACCTATTATGAATTATTGATATATAATAATACACTCTTTTTATGTGCCTCTAGGGCATTATATCCAACAAAAATACACTGGAATCTACGGAAGAACAACACATGTACCACCTGCATCTCCTTCTCCAATAATATATTAGGAAGATAATTCAATAAAAACACCATAATTCCATGTTGTTTTGATGAACTTTAACAAACTCATATTTTTTAAATATTAACAGTTACACCAAGGACAAATCCAGCAAAATTATTAGAGGTGGTAGCAGTACTCAAGTAGCAAAAATAAGAAATCTAAGGGAATCTCCAACGGATGTGCGCAAATTCGGGGTGCTAAAAATTTACACAACGCTAGTTTTCGCTTTTCTGGGCGCGGGCGCGACTCCAGGTTTTACGGGCCTGCAAAAATATAGCGCATGAAAACAATGGTTTACCAGACGCGCTAAAATACAACGCCAGAAACTAGATTTTGCACACATATAACTCAAAGTATGATCAAATAAAAACTAATCTAAAAATCGGAGAAACCGAAGTCTGATCCCGACACGTCTAATGGGTAGGTCAAAACCAAATCGGCCCACCGGTCATCATTGTCGTCGATGGTCTGCGGGGCGGCGTATTGCGCCCGATCCACCTCTTGCACGCGAGAATAGCGTCCTTCTCCGCCTTCTTCACCGCGTAGAAGGCCTGCTTGTCGAGCACGCCACACCTCCATGGCCCGTTTGTCGTGGTATCGTCACGGCATATGCCATAGGGTGGCTAATCGAAGTGGTTCCTGAGAGATCTCACGGCGGTATCCGGATGCGGGTATGGGCACGAGCGACACGGCGACGTACCCAGGTTCGAGGCCCTCCGATGGAGGTAAAACCTCTACTCCTGCTATGAGTGTATATGATGATCACACAGTACAATGGTGCTCCTAGAGCTGTGTCCGGCTGCTCCTGAGAGGCTAAGGAAGACTATGGTCTCTCTCACAGGGCAGCTCTGTAGGTGGGTGAAAGCAATAAATGATCGATCCCCTGCACGAGAGGGGGTAGTGCGGCTTATATAGGCACCGGCACTTTACATATAAGACCCTATAGTTTACTGGCCGGCTGGGCCGGCTCCGGCTTCCGCTCCTTCCCGAGGCGGTGACGTCAGGAGTGGTTGAGGCATCGTGGCCTGTCCCATCCGGCTGCAAGGTCAGCGGTATGGAGAGGAGGTGTCCCTGTCGCCGTCAGCCACTGTAGCCAGTACGGATCGTCGTAAGCCCTGACGGCCTGTCCGGCGCGTGGCACTATTGCTCCACAGTGCCCCGCGCTTTACGGAAGATGAAGTCAGCGTGGACTTTGGGAACCCGGATCACCTACCCGGTTCCTTCCAGTGCAAGACTCGCCAGCCTCGAGTCGGTCTGAGGTACAAACCCCAGTCGGATATGGCTTGTAGAAGCCGGCCCAGCTACAGCATTGGTGGCCGTAGCCAGGCCGACTAGGACCTAGAGCCAGCCGGCTTCCGGACCAGCCGGCCACGGCGCCAGCCGGCTGCTCCTCAGCCGGCCTTTGCCGCGAGCCGGCCAGTGGTCAGCCGGCTGCTCCGCGTCCATTGCCCTATCCGGGGTCTTCCCCCCGACATTAGCCCCCGAAGCTGGCAAGGTCCTGCGTTTAGAAGGACCTAGGCAGGTTTTCCTGGCTTCTCGAATATATTAGACGGCACTTGGAGGGGCCGACTGAGAATTTCCATTCAGCCGGCTGCGCCCTCATCCGGCTCGTTCCTGCCGGCTGCTTCTAGCCGGCCGCTTTTATACTGTCGGTTTTTGCTTTCGCGAGATCACAGTGGGCGCCTCGCCTTGCTGATGAATTTTGGCTCGCGAGTGGAACTTGTCGACCTCACAGGCTCCATTGTGGCCTCCGGGTCTCCGCCTCCTCGGGTTACGCGCGACTTGACCGGCCGAAGCGCTGAGGGCTGCGCATGGGTTCGTCCCCAGTCACATCAATGTCCTTGGGATCCGGTGCGGTAGTGGGCGACGTGGTTGTGGCCGTTTCGAAGTAACGGTAGTGGTCGTGGGAGGAGTTATGGCGCGATGGAAATCCGGGAGACGTGGCCCACGTCGGCCACTTGAGAGCAACACTTGTGATCGGCTATAAATGTTGCATGAGGCGGTGCAGAGGCGACACCTTTCTTCTTCCTCGCTCTGCCTTGCTCGCCCGCTTAGCTCGAGCGCTTCGGCTACTCGACGCCGTTCTTCTTCCGCTCTTCGCGAATCTCGGCGACGGTCGCCGACGAGCCTCGCCGAGCCTACGCCCATAAGCAGCCAATCCGGCGCCACGGGGCCACGCGCATCGGCGGCGCGCTCTTCTCCGCCGCGATCTCCTCCGGCGAAGACGGCTCTTCTTCGCCCTTGGCCTCTCTCTTGGACCTCCTCTTCTTCGTCTCGATGGCCCAGCCGACGGCTCTGGAAGGGCTCCTACGCTCTGAGAACGACGACATTGCCCGGTTCGTGCGCCTCCGCCCACGTCCGCGAAGTGATTACCGAGCGCGGGCGAGAAGCGGGAGCCTCGGCCGGAGCCGCGACCGCGTGGTCTTCGGCGCGCATCTCGACCGCGGATTGGGTCTGCCGGCTTCCAACTTCTTCCGCCGGTTCCTCGATCACTTCGGCCTGCAGCCGCACCACCTGCCGGCCAACGCCATGATCCTCCTCAGCTGCTACGTGGCCTTCATGGAAGGCTACGCCGGCTTGTGGCCGGACGTGGAGTTTTGGAGCCGGCTCTTCTACATCTCAGGCGCGAGGAACGGCCAGAGGGCCGCCTGAGGACCTGCGGCGCCGCCTCCATCTATCCCCGTGGAGTACGTCCTTCCACGGATTCAGTGTCGATTACGCAAGGGTGGCAGATGTCTCTTTATGTGCGGAACGAGAACCGGCCTTGACCGGCTCAATCTCATAGAATTCCAGCCCGGCCCGCCCGATCGGCCGGATAAGGCAGGCTTCAACGCCAAGTCGGCGGATCCGGACGCGGAGGTCAACCTCCTGTGGGACTTCTTGGGGGAGTGCGTCACTGGGGGCCGGCTGAGCGCCGAGGACCTCCTCTGCACTTACATGGAGCGCCGGGTGCTGCCACTCCAGGGCCGCGTCCACAAGATCGGGCATATGTCCGGCCGGCTGGATCCGACCCGGACGTCGAAGGTGGCGCTCACCAAGGCCCAAGTTGCTCACCGGGTGAACAACATCACCAAGGCCAACATGCCGGAAGCCTGGGAGTGGGGGCTGCCGCCTTACGACCGGGCCGCGCCGCCTGAGCGGGTAAGTTTTCCGTCTTCCGACTTGCGGCAGCGTGGCCCGACTCGATATTTGTCTTGTTTTCAGCTTTTCGTCCGCCAAGGCATTGAGGATGGCGACTTGGCGACGAAAGGTCTGGGCCAGCAGGATCTCGTTGACCGGCCTGACTTGGCCAGGCGGCCAAGCTGGCGGCAGCCGATCTCTTTGATGGCGCGAGGATCGGGCGGCCGGGGGAGTATGCTCCCGCCTCCTTCGCACGAACGCAGGCGGGAGGCGGGAGCAGGAGCTGGCTGCGGGCGGAGCCGGCAAATCCGGCGGGGGCCATCCCGCGGTGCCTGCGCGCGCGGCGCCGCCTACGAGCACGGCGACTTCTGCGCCCGAAGGGGAGGGAGACGGGCCGGCGTCGGGTCCACCGGCCGCCGGAGGCGAGGGGGCCAAGAAGCAGCGGTGGCGCCCAAGAAGGTCCGGAGAAAGCCGGGTGAGTTCTTTTCCTCTATTGTTTGATTCCCTTTCTTTCCTTCCTCTGTACTTATCTTTTCTTGCTTGTTCGACTAGGGCCGCGATTAAGTTTACCCCGGGGAGGCGGCTCTCGCGAGCTCCTCCGAGTCACGTCGCCGCTTCGCGGCAAGGAGGGAGCCAACCCCCCGCAACCTTCAGCACGCGGGGCGCACGCCGCCGAGGCGCTAACGTCTTGCGCCCTGACACGCCACCATACAACGGGGCGTCTTCTTCTGCGGCGCACAGCGAGGACGGAGTCGAACGGCGCCGGCGGACGCAGACGACATGTTTATGCGCCGCCGTTTGTCGGCCGGGCAGCCGGGCAGCGAGGGCATGCGCTGGCGAGGCTGGGCTGAGTGGGCGCGCCGTCTTGCTTTCGAGTCGCGGGCGCGCCCAACGTCGTGGTGCCGGGAGTTCTCCGAAGGGACGCCTCGGGCGCCGGATCTGCGGCTCCCAAGACGGCTAGCCGACCGCCTCCAGCTTGGAGCCGGAGGGGAGGCGTAGGGAAGGAACCGGCGAGGGAGCACCGGCGACGCTCAAGAGGCCCGTCGGGCCCAACTGAGGAGCCTTCACGTGGCCAAGGGGCCCGGCTCTTTGCAGTGCCGTCTGCCTCGACTCCGACCTTAGCTCGGGCGGCACCATGGAGGCTGCATGGCATTCGGCGAGATTCTGCGGTGTTCAACAGGAGGGGCAGCTGTGCAGCGCCCATGAAGATGGTCTTCTCCGGCTACGGAACCGCCCTTAAGAACAAGGCCGCCGAGGCCCTGGCCCAGCCAGCAACGCTGGAGGATGCTGACAAGGTAGGTGTCTTCTGTTTTGCAATTTTTGTTATTATCTGGTAGCCCTCCGAGGCATGGTCCGGCTGCTTGGAGCCGGTCCGGGTTTCGTCTAAGCTTGACGATTCTTTCGGACGGTTGGACGACGCACCGTCTTGTGCAACAAGGTGGTGACCAGCTGCAAAGGCCAAGATGAAGCGAGCCGGCTTGTTTCCTTGGTGGAGGGCTGTCAGGGTGAGGCTTTCTCTCTTTGCCTTTACTCTTTTATGCTCTGTTTCTTGACGGCTTGTTTTTGCCGGCTTGCAGCTGGGAACCGCCGGGTCCGCAGCAGGTCGGACCTCCAGGTTGCCCCGCTCAATGTGCCACAAGTGAGGGGAGCGAACCAGGCTCTTTGCCCATGGCTGAAGGTAGGCGACGGGGAGCTGAAGCGAGCTGCGCCTTCTTGAGGCTAACCATCTCAAGGAACTTGCCGCCCTCAGAAGGAACAGGAGGAAAAGCTGGAGGTCTGGTGAGGCGGTTGGAGGAGGTGGAACCGGCGGCCGGCACCGGCTCCCAGTGGGAGGTGACCACCAAGTCCAGCAATTGTCGGCCACGCGGCGGTGGTTGGGGGAACTTAGCGCTCGACGTGTGACTTGGCTGGTGAGTCTTTGTCTTATGCCTTGCTGCCGGCTTTCGGCTATCGGCTGCCGGCTTAGGTTGGCAGCCGGCGGCAGAAACTCTTATTTTTCGATATCTCCATCTTCGGGCTGGGGGCAGTCGGTTCTTGCCGGCTGCCGCCAGTCTTACTTTAGAGCTTCGGAATCTCCATCTTCAGGCTGGGGGTCGGTTCGTGCCGGCTGCCGCCAGTCTTACTTTAGGACTTCGAAAATTTGCATTTTTCAGCTTATTTCGGCTTTTATGACTTCTGACATGCTTCCTTCTTGCAGCGGCCTTCCCGGAAACGCAGGATGCGGCCTTGGCAGCCGTTGGCGTTGCGCGCGAGTCCAGGAGGCGGGCGACTGGCGAGGGCAGCTCGGAGTGCTTCACCATGGAGGACTACATGTCGTCCCTGGCTGCCCGCGTCGAGCCCGTCACCAAGTTTGGCTGGGAGCTCCGGAAGGCGGCTGAGGAGCTGGTCCCGATGCTGTGGCCCGCGGAGGCGGTGCCGCAAGATATCTCCAGCCTCACCTCTTTGATCGAGCGGGCGCCGGATCGCTTCCTCGACTGGAAGGAGTCTGCCACGCGCGCTGGTGCCGACATGGCGCTGTCCTTTGTCCTCTCCTGGTACAACGAGGTGGACCTGGGGCAGGTTGGAGTTCCGGCGAGCCGGCGTGGAGGACAAGCTCCCGGCGGAGAACAGGCGCTCGGCTTGCCGGTGCAACGCCGTGCCGACCGTCGACAAGTCCCTGCCATCGAGGACCGAATCCGCCGTCGACGACGAGGAGGAGCGCTGAACGAGGCGGACGATGTGCTGGGGATGACCCGGCCGGCTCTGGCGATGCGGCGAGCGCTTAGCTTTTACTGTTTCCTTATGTTTTTGCCAAGACAATTCGTTAAATCCCCGGGATGCCGGGTGCATATGTAAGACAATGTTATTATCCTTTTATTAAGGCACGCTTTAATGTGTTTGTTAATCATCTGTGTGCCGAGTTGCTTTCTTTCGACTCGTTCGCTTTTTCCCATCCGCCCCACTCTTTGGCTGTGCCCTTGCCGGTCGTACGTCCGACTTGCGATCCGTCGCCGGATCAAGAGCGGGCCGCTGGGTGAGGCCGATAGTATTTCAGTCGAACGAGCTGAATTCGGCAATCCGGCACTTTTATGAAAAGTTGCAAGTCAACTCGCTTTTACT